>JBBMKC010106993.1:0-16524 GCA_037834085.1 Bipalium vagum
ATAATAATAATAATAATAATAATAATAATAATAATAATAATAATAATAATAATAATAATAATAATAATAATTTATAAATACATTTGCATTATGTGGATTGAATAATGACATTTAATTAATAATCGATCCTCAGATTTCGAAATCTGTAACTTGTAATAATTATAAATAAAAATACCAGAATTACAAAGGAGGAAATCATTAAAATAATGCATCGATTTTTTTACATAATATCAGATTTAAAGAATATTTAATTTTCAACTTTCAGTTTGATAGGGTAGCAAATCGAATTTTGTGGCATAAAAAAGCCGTGTTTCAGAGAAAAATAAAGTGAACAAAATATTTGTTTAAATTAGTACAAATTTTAAATATTTTAACAGAGAACATAATTATTTATTAATGTTTCCATTTAAACAGTATCAAAGAAAATGAAAAATATATAAATATTTTAGATACATATATTTTTTAATAGAATAGTTCTCAGG
Organism: Bipalium vagum; assembly: GCA_037834085.1. Lineage (NCBI taxonomy): Eukaryota > Metazoa > Platyhelminthes > Tricladida > Geoplanidae > Bipalium > Bipalium vagum. Next base: position 483 of record JBBMKC010106993.1, read on the forward strand.
GTGACCGAAAAAAATCGCAATATTTTCAGTGTTATGTTTAACATCGAATTTTTTATAAAATCAATATAATCTATATTTTTTAACTAAGGTAGTTTTTGATAATATTAATTATAGAAAATAAAAATTTATAATTTTAAATATTAATTCAGAATATAATAAAAAAATAGCAAAGCTAGAATAATTTCGTACTGGAAAAACATCTAAAGAAATTGATTGGTCTGGTTATAGCAAGGTAACAGTATACAGCATCACTAAACGGTTTAGGGTGGATGATGAAAAAATAATATAAATACAAATAGAAAAATCCATGTCAAACATTATGACTCAAAAAGGAATTAAAATTTCATATACGATTTATAAAGAAGATCAATAGTGATGATACAAAAATTTGACTGACCTAGCAAAGGAGATGAACTTGGTCAGGTTAACATTTACCAATAAGGCTGATTAAATTAATAATAAATAATTAATAATAAAAATATTTTAAAATTAATAATCAATTTTGTGATTAGTAGGTTGGGTACGTTTTACAAGTAACTTCACATATTTATAATTTACTTAGGTAAACTAGATCACAAAATAATCCAATTTTTATATTTTAATTTTTCATTAATATATTAACAATAATTATTATCATATTTTATTATTGGTCTTAATAAGCAAATTAGTTTCATAATTTCATTAATACTTAAATAAGCATGCCAAGTTATTAAAATAATTATGAGTGTCAAATTATTGAAAGGAACATCATAAAATATTCATGCTTGTTTTCGCTATCTTCCAATATATCTCAATGGGATTAGAGAATTGGATAAGACATCTAAGTGAATATCAAGCATACTATACGGAGTAAATGATTTAAATTTATGAAAAATATCTTGAAAGATAGTTTAATAGTTTTTAAATTTTAATTAAGAATTACTTGTAACATATTTCGTTATCATTTAATTCTATATTTAATATTAAGGAAAATAATAATATAATTATTTTTATCTTTTACAGATTAAAAAAAAAACTGAAAAACAAAAGATATGTATTTATCACCTGGAGCATGTGATATAAATAAAATATCAAATTGAAAATGAAGATAAATATAGTAAACTTTAGAACCTGTAAAAGAAAGTGAATATTATATAAAAATTAAACCCAATCACATTTCAGTAAATTTTATAATAATACTGGGTTTACCAATATAATAATAATAATAATAATAATAATAATAATATAAAAAACAAAAAATAATGTTTATTTCTGTTTTGTCATTAAAATGCTTTTCAATTAATTCTAAATATCAAGAGCCTTCATTTTTATTTATGGCTTAATGAGTTTTATAATGAATTTTAATGTTGCCTGCCATAATTAATTAATTTTCCTTCGGCAACAGTATTTGTCGAAACTTCGTTTTTTGTCTTGTAGAAAACGAAGCTCATATAGTCTTGAAAGACACAGATTTTTTACTTGGCTATCAGTAGTAAAAAAAATTACTTATCAGTCGGGATTTTGGTACAGATGTAGATAACCAAATTAGACCAAAGAACAACAGGGCTTCATGGACCACAATTGATCAATGACAAAGGCACTCAACGGAATGGAAGGTGAGTGTTTATATCTGGATGACATACTGATGTTTACCGAAAACAGAGAAACATTAAAAATTTTAAATCATGTATTTAGAAGCATTCATAAAGTGGGGCTAGACATAAATCCAGAAAAGTGTCGTCTTATGAGGTCAGGTTAAATTTTTTGGTCATATTATCAGCTAAAATGGAATCGAAACGATTCCAATGAAAATAAAAGCAATTAATCGTTTGAAAGGCCAAAGTGTTTAAAAGGTCTTTGCAGTTTTCTGGGAATCTTGAACTGTTACAAAGGGTTCATGAAAAGATACTCGGAGAAATCAAGATCACTAGATATAATGTATGGGAAAACAAACGGGAAGTTAATCTGGTCAGATAACTGTGAAAAAAAGTTTGCGGAGATGAAAGGAGCACTTACAAGGTCACCGATATTATGCTTTCCAGATTTTTTAAAGAAATCATCCTGGATACAAATACCAGTTTTGATACTGCAATCTAAGTCAAGACACCAGAAGGTAGTTTACAGTTGCAGACGCAGAAAAAAAGTTAGATCCTAAGATCAAGACCGATACGAGAGACCCTACGAAATCAAAAATGAGATCCATGGCAAATGTTATGAAATGACAGATACGGATGGGAAGAAAGTGGTCAGAAACATTGAAAAGATCAAGAAATTTTTTTAAAAAGGGGGATGTGGGGAGTAAAAAGTTAAAAATAATTTAAATTAATTTAATTATTATTTAAACTAAATAATTAATTCATTTAAATAAATGTGTTATTAAAAATATATTTGGAAATGAGCCTTGATAATTTATCAATTGATGTAAATGCAACTAACAATTTTAAAAATAAATAAAGCAGAGTTGACAATTAATTAAATAAATGAAAATATATTTAAGTGTAAACATTTAAAAAAATACATTGTGTTAAATAATGATTTAAAACTAATTCTAGAAAAAAACCCGAAAAAGAATATTTGTATAAGCAATAACTAAAGTTTTGTATACACAAGAATTAAAAATGTTATCTGTTATGGCTTCTACAGGGTAAGAATTTTCAATTACTTTTCCAAAAATAGACTAATTTATTTTGATATAGACTAACAAAATTTTCTCTTTAGCTGATTAAAAAAGACAATTGAATCAGGATAAAAATAATTATTCAGATGACCTTAATAAAAGAAGTCTAATTTCGATCAATTTGTGGAGACATCTTAGAAATGAGATATTACATCTTCTCGAAAGTTTATTTTTAAAGCTGAACTTTGTATGGGTAGAGAGAAAAATATATTTTTGTATTATTCAATAATTAATCAAGATAACTTTTATATATTAGTAAAATTGTCATATTTTGTTTATGATAAAAAATCATAGATAACCTATAAACTGGTACTAATTATTCCTATAAAAGTATGGAATTAGGTCAAACTGAATTGATCACAATATGAATTGCTTAGAGCGAAGGATAATGAAATTTACAAATGAACATAAATCTTCAATAGGAAATTATAATTTCGATAATGACAAAGAAAGAAAGATTTGTGAGTCATTAGTAATCAAATGAATAAAAGCTGATATTAAATTAAAGAATGGATCAAGCAAAAATCAATGAATGATTAATGTCTTCAAAAATTGATATTGGTAAATTTCATTAAAAATCATCTTACATCTTAAATAAATTTAATTGTTACTTAACATTATTAATTTGCATTTTAATTTAATCCTTTTGTAATTTATTTGTACTATTTTAAAATCTTTTTATTATAAATATAAAATTTGAATATAACGTCATAATTATTACCTTTTGGAACAAGCTTTGGTATATCCATACCGTTATTCTTTAGAATATGGAGTAATTCATACCGAAATGCGCTAATATCTCCCTTTATTTCATTTATATCATCTTCAGTGACTTCCTGTTTATCTTCTTTTTTTTGCCGCAACATTAAATATCTCATCACAAGATTTTCCATTACTTTCTGATATCGCTGTTCCATTTCATTAACCTTCGTGACAATTTTCTAAAATGATATAACTTTCTTCTTAGTTTATCTGTTTTAAAAAAATATATTTTGATTATAAAGATTTTAAAGTGAATAATTATGTTCATTTGGATAGCGGAGATTTTGTGGGAAATCGAAATAGGAATCATGGAAGTTATTGATTTCTCAGAAAACAGAGATATTTATTTATATACCTTTTATATATTTAGGCATTCCTTATGAATATCTAAAAAAAATTTCTATGCACCATTATTGCTACTACTACTGATAATAATAATTAATAATAGTAAAAATAAATAAATAATAATAATTATACCAAATTCTTTTTTAGATTATTATAATTTCAGTATTTATACAAGGCGTTCAAATTTAAGGTTACCTTTTAAAGTTATTTTTTGTTGTTGTGGAATTAACAATAGTTGTGGAATAAGCAATACTAATTCATGCGGGTTTTAAAAATGAATCGTTATTCCATGGACGAAAGTTTATGTTAAAAAATTATTTTGAATACGGGAAAAGTTAGGACGAAGTTATCAGAAAAATTTAGTCTGAATATGGAAGAGAAAGTTATCCGTCACGTGAAAATTCAAAGAATTATCAAACAATATAGAAAGTGGCTTGATAAAAAAAAGAACGACGCAAAGAATATCATAGAAGTGGTCATTCGGAAGCAAATATTGCAGCTGCAAGCTATAGTGAGAATGAAAAACCAAAAACGTCAATTCTTTGTCGTTCACAGCAACTAACTATTCCATGAACGGCATTCAGAATTTTGGATGAAAATCTTTATTCAAAGGCGCTCAAGATCTAAATAACTCAACTTTGAATCACGCTGTAAATTCAGTAAATAGGTCATTGCAAAATGCATAAGAATGAAAAATTTATTCCAAAAAGTGGTCTTAAGTGACGAAGCATATTTTGAAATTTGTGAACACGTAATTTTCGAATTTGGAGAAATGAAAACCCACAGAAAATGCTATAAAAACAACATTATCCTCCAAAAGTAAATGTTTGGTGCGTTTTTTGGGCGGGTGATGATATCGATCCGTATTTTTTTTGATAATGAAGCTGGGAATTCTGTAACAGTTACCGAAGCTCAATATAGTTTTTTACGCCCATACTCACAAAAATCTTCTTCATAATTTAAAAAATAATTAGCAGTCATACGTCAATCATTGTTTTACATTTATTACTATTATTTATCATTTATCATTTATTATTTATTATTTATTAATATTTATTACATTGAAATGATATTTCTTGTTAATAGCATTGGATATATTTGACATAGAAAATCTTAATCCTTTTCACTGATAACCAACGTGTATACGGTAAATGAGCCCGATTTTGCATGAAGAGATTTAGCCTAAGGGATGCTTAATTTATTAATCGATCCTAATACGATCGTACATTAATCTACTAGGGGAACCAGAACTGACCTACATAAGTCAGTCATTGATGAATACCATCATGTATACGTAGGCAACTTAATTAATTCCTCAAGAAATGAATGTAAAAATAGATCGTAACAATATTCATTAAAATTATAACGGTAATAATGAGAAAATTCTCTGGAAATTCTTCAGACAATAAATCAATCAAAATTGTTGTTTTCTATGTTGTTATAGCATTTTATTTTTATTATTTTTTAATTATTATTTATTGGTTGAAATTTTATTTAACATTTAATTTTATATTTTATATTTAAACTTATCACTGTTTTGCGTACCATGTTTCGACATTAAAACAAAATTCGCTTGCAGAATATCGCCTGGTTTTTAATAAAATTGTAAAAATTAAGAATACCGCAATGCCACATGACCTTGGAGTTTCAAAGAGTCCGAAACGAAAGATATTACATAGCGACATCACGGGCATATTAAGGTGAAGATAGCTCGGTTTCGACTTTACATTATGAACGCTACAACATCTAATGTCAAGAGTTATGAAGGATTTAAATCGGGTTCGAAATGAAAGCTCTTTGCGCTAAATATAGTTGACAAGCAGGACTATATTTGAAATGGAAGTGTCAGTGGTTGTATTTGAAAAAACTAAGAATCACTTTATTTCCACCTGGTAATCAGAGCAATTTTTATTAGGTTTGTACCAAATTGAAGAACATTGGATATGATGAAAAACATTGCGAAAAAAATCATATGAAGCCGAATTCCATAGTTTAAGATTTAATGTAGAAAATTAAGCGAAAAGATTTTTGAACCTTCAAATTAAAGACCCTAAACGAGAATATAAGATGTGTTTTCAAGGTAGAAAAAATTGTATAAGATTAAATTTTCGTTTCATTCATTTTTAAAAGAATCTTTATTTAAATCCTAAGAACTTTAGTCTGAAAGTTCAGATGTTTATTAAAATCAAGAGTTTACAAGTTAAATATGTGCTTTATTTATTACACAACAAAACAATTTTTTCACCTGAAATCATAAAATTTTCACTTTTTTAATTTAATTGTTTATTTAATTTTTAATACTTATAGTATATATTATTACTAGATTTATTATTATATATTATTATTACAGTAGAGAGCAAAAAATTTTGCCCTACATACTTTTTTTAATATATAAACTTTTTAAATGTATATTTGTTGTTATTTGAAATGCGTTTTCGCAAATATGCTTAGTCATCAGAATAAATCTATAAATATGTCAATGTTTATAAACACATTTATTATTTTTAGAGATCTGCTTTAATAAAAATGTCGTCACAACAAAAACCAAGTAGAATGACAGCAAGACGCTCAGCTATTTTGCATTTTTGGAATATCTGTGAACTTTCTCCAACAACAATATCCAGAATAACAAAGATCTCTCTAAGAACTGTGGAGTACAATATAAATAAAATTAAAGGACAATTTACCATTGAAGGTCGTTCGCGCAAGGAACGACATCTGAAGATTAAGCGCAGATGGATTAGACGAATGGATTAAATGAAATCATGAGGTTATATCAAAAGAACTTATACAAAAGATGATGGGACAATCGATGTTTGGAAGTTTTTCAATAGACCGTTCAACATTCATTTTAATTCATTAACCACATAACTCCAAGGATAACTGAGATTACAAATAGACAATTATCCAAAACATAAAAGTTGGGTTAGGTAGGAATTTTTGTCTATTGAAGCATCCGAAGTTCATATGTTAATCCCATAGAAAATTTATGGTCAATGGCCAGGCGTGGCGTAGAGATAGGAAAATCAACAAATCTTGATGAATTAATAGAGTTCACATATGAAGAATGGAATGAAATTGATATGAACATCTAAATAATTTAGTAAACTCAATGGCGGCAAGATTTTTTAGGGATTTTTGATTCGCCTTTGTATCTTTGAGTGTAATATATCTTGTACATATTTACTTTTTAAAATTTATTTTTAATTCGTCAATAAAAAGTAGAAATACTGAGGGCAAAGTTTTTTGCATTCTGCTGTTTATTAATAAAAAATATTATAAGAATAAAGCGAATTAATTTAATTATGATACTTTAAATAATTTAAATTTAAAATGTTGAGCTTAACTTTATTATAAAATTTATTAATTTAAACACTTATTAATTTAAATTAAATTGTATTATTATATTATTTATATTATTCAATATATAGTTTTAAAATTCCTATGAAAACACTGTAATTTTTATCAGCATCCTTTCACCGGTCTACCGAATTTCATTTGAGTATGTAAAAAAATTTATCAGTATTTTCTAAAGTTAAAATTTTCAATGACTTTCATATTTCACAGTTAATTTTTTTTACAAAACTTTAGTTTTAAAAACCATATTTAATTCTGATCTTATCAAAGTTCTAAATAAAAATAAATTTGTTTTATAAAGTACATTCTTCAAGTAAAATGCCTTCTAAAAAATGAAAAAAGTCATAATAGGAACAAGTATGGGAAATTTTAATTTGTTTTTTTGTTTTAATTAGAATGAAGTTAAATTTAAAAGTAAAATAAAAGTTAATTCATATAATTACGAGGAAAACTTGAAAATTTTCCAAGACAAGAGGGTAAGCAAAATTAAAACGTGGACGTTTAAATTTCTTTATATTTATTATATAATAAAAAATTTATTTTTTCAAAAAAAGCGTTTTATCAAATTAAAAAAATCTATTCAAATATTTTCTTGAAACATTTTTCGAACTTTTTTTTCAGTTCTTCATCAATCAATAATATGTTTTTGATATTTAAATTTCAACTTGTTAAATGAAGTTGTCCTTAAATTAAAATTATTTTTCTTAATTATTATTGGACAAGATTATTTTTTTATTTAATCGCAGAAAACATTAACGACCCATTGTTTTTTATCATCTCCCGTTTGGATATTAATATTTGGTTGCCTTTCTTTGATGAATAATGATTCGCAGATCTTTGGGTCGTCATTAATATCATCACAATTTCCCATTATTATAATGAATTCGTCTTCTCATACCTTGCCTTTTCTATCACCGTAGTTAATTGAGTAATCAAATACTTTGCTGGGTTCTGCTTGGTTATGAATGCTCGCTAATAAGTGTTTGTAGATGAAACTGTCTGTACTAAGTATAGATTATTACATCCATGACAGTTAAATTGGTACACAATATTAGGTCGGAACACTACTGGTGTATGGCTTTTGATTTTTAAAAAAATCATATTTTTTGATATTAATGATATTACTTTTAATTTCTCATGTTCTGTAGTCTTTTCTATGGTTTTTTAAAAGCTTTAAATCCTTTTGAAAATCGTATTCCTTTACATTATGCACATATTTTGAGTTTATAAAGAATATTAATAATAATAAATAATAAAATAGTTTTTAAAAACTAACTAATTAAAATAAAACGAAATATTTAAATAAAATGAAAAATAAGAACCTTAATACTTTGCCATTTGCTTTTTCTTCCTTTAGATTTACAAACCAAGTTCAGATGAATCCATCGAAATAAATAATATATCGCTTTAGGGCTTATTATAATGTTGAAAGGAACTGGAAGAGTATTTCCATCTTCAAAATAACTTATCCACAGCTTAGATCGAGCGAATTTCCACTCAACATCAGCCTTTTCCTTGATTAATTATTAAGGAAATTTTGAAATAAGCTTGGTAAATATAACTTTAAGACATACTTTATTTTATTATAACATTCTTATTTCTTTTATTTTTCTACTTTAATGTTTACCTTTGAAAATTGTTATTTATTTATCTTTCGCTATTTAAAATAATAATAATAATAATATTAATAATAATAATAATAATAATAATAATAATAATAATAATAATAAACGAAATAGGAAATCTCAAATTAGATAGGTTATGGTTTAGTGTCAAGTTAAAACCAAAATAACTTGTGTTTTGTTGAACTAAAGACTATATATACAAGTGTTTTATTTTTGTATAACAACTGTCATTAATTAGTCTAATCAGCTAGGGGTACTCCAAAACCCATTTTAATATTTTATTAAATTAATTAGCATATGGTTACTAATTGTCTTCAATATGGTAAGTGTTAAAATTATTGTGACCACCTCTGATATTGCTAATTAAAAATGATCATAAATGATCGTAGATATGCATTCGATTAATATACAAACCAGCTCAAGTCAAGTGTACAATTTTAATTAATAAGTAATGGTTCCTATCGATTAACATTCGTGTCAGTTTTATTTTATATTATTGTATAATAACATGCGTTTTCCATTACTCTTTTCTTGGTAAAACAATGTTAAGCAACAATTAAATTAATTAAAAGAATTATAATTGTATTTTATGATTTTTGGTCTAGCTACCATACTTAAATAATATTAAGGATAATTAAAAAATCAATAAAAACTTACCACGATTACTTGATAGGAAGTATTCATCATGGCTATTAAAATGTTTAAAAGGACGACTAGAGTAATGGCAGAGTATCCTCCAAACATTAATTTTCCTAAACAAATTAAATTTTCTATTATTTATATTAAATGAGAATTTAATATTTTTATTATTAATATTTATTTTGATTTATCTTGAATAATTTTAATTAAATATAAATTGAAATAATTTTAAATGAATTTGAAAATTCAGATTTAGAAAAAAATAACATGCAAAATTTCAATTTATTTATTGAACAAATATTTAGATTTTATTTATTTATTTTATAATTTTCTTAAAGTTTATTAATAAACTTTCTTATTATAATATAATAATATAACAATATAATAATATAATAATATAATAATATAATAATATAATCATATAATAATATAATATTAAATTTAAAATGTTTATGGAAAGCTTAGTATTAAAAAAATTATAATTTTTATTTTTATTAAAATAAACAAATTAAAAAGTATTTCTTATTTAAAGTGGAATTAAACTAATTACAGTGATTTTCATAATTGCGGTTAGGTAAAATAGAAAAAATTATACCCAAACGTGAAAGAAATTTTCTTTCAAGAAATATTTCATTATTAGATTGATGAAATAAGATTAGCATTTTGTCAAAGTAAAGATCAGGGTGTCTCATAAAACTGACCAATTTTGTATAATGACATAATCCTGATTTAGTATTAATAAGTATAACATATTGATTATTATTTTATAGTCTACAAATTTTCTGAATAAAATAGGAAGTTTCATTCTTATTAAATTTTGATTTAATATTGAAATCTATAGCGCGAAAGATGACAGAGATAGGGGACTTTCGTCGTCTCATTTCAGTATAGAAAAAGAAAATGTTGTGCATCCGAAGCCACTAAGCATTTCGCTGAATTTGAAGGCACAGATGAGATTAAAGAGAGTTAAACAAGACGATGGTTCGGAAAATGCTAAGCCGCATACCTCACAGAAATCAATGAAAACTCTCAATGGTATTGATGAAATCATACTATTACTGCATTTACCTTACATACCAGATGTCATAGGTTCTGGCTCATTTATTTTGTTCCATGGAACATTTTCTCCGAGGGGTGTGATTTGAGAATAAAGAAGACTTTCAGAATGACATCCAATTGTTCGTCAACACAACACATTCGGGTTGGTACAAAATTTTGGTTCAAAAATTGTCAAACGTTGGGCCTTTGTTTGTGAAAAAATGATGGATATTATCTGACTTCATCTGGACTTAGTTTTATGCAATAAAATATTAAAAGGAAATTCTTTTTCAAAAAGCTCGTCTATGGGACATCTTAATAATAAATTGAAAATAAACTTCAAAAGTCTGTTCTTAGGTCCGAATTGCTATGGATCAATGTGTGGGACTATTTCAAAATGAAAAATTATAATATCTTCCCTTTGCCTAAAGAATATTAGAATTTATGGCCACATTTTTGAAATCCAACATCTCGAAAACTCAAGTAATGTATTTTATGTGCATTACTATAATTATTGAAATACTTAAGAAATTAAAAACACCCTTGTCAAAAGCTTAACAAACAGAATTTCGAGAATAGCAATAACAACACAATTGAAGAATACATCACTTAATTGAGTTTCTAGTCAGAGGAAATGAGTCTTTTAGATCTTACTTTTTTGTGTTAGTTCTTGAGTACATGTTATGAATTCTTTCCTAACTTAGATCCTCTGTAAGGAATTTCAAGAAAACAAGTTATTTAAAAGACCATCTTGGTCATTGTACTTTGCTTAAAGTTTTAATGTTATTTCAAGAATTAAGTTTATTTGCATATTTCAGTACCGGTCAAATACTGATATTTATTATCTAAATATAGGGGAGCACAAAAATTACCTTTTTAAGAAAAACATTTCCCATATTTTCATTTTCAATGTTTGTATATTGAATAAGTATTTTTTAAGATGACAAAATTTATTAAATTCGTAAAGGTTTGTTTAAATTTATCTCTTAATGTTTCTATTTACATTTATTTTTTAAAAAGTGGATGGCATCCGAAAACGTGAACTATTCTATTGCGACACTGGCACGCAAATAAATAATGGAATATTATATCAAAAATGAAAAACTAAATCTACCAACAAATTCCGTAAATTCGTGAGGATATTCCAGATTCAAATAGGTCAGATCAACCAATCCATATGTGCTCCAATATAGACTTTGAACAATTTCAAACAAACTAAAATATAAATAAATAAAATTAAAAATATAAATATTTTAAAAACTTCATTTAAATATTTTTTGTTTTTAAAAATAGATTAAGTAATTGTGTTATCGATAATTATATACCGTATCGTAACATGTAAAAATTCAAGAATAAGGATTTTGCCTGAAGGATAGTCAATTAAAATTCTTGGGTTTGACAAAGACACGAACCCTAGATTTAAAGGTTACTGAATGCCGTTAATAATAATAATAATAATAATAATAATAATAACAATAATAATAATAATAATAATAATAATAATAAAAATAAAAATAAAAATAAAAATAATAATAATAATAAATTAATAATAATATTATAATAAAAGTAAAAGTGCAATAAAAATCTCACCGTCGAGATATTAAAAGAAATAAAGTTTAATTCATCGAAATAGCTTCTAAACGTAAAGATTTGATTATTTGATTAACATTTTATTCTTAAAATTTGATTGATTCTTTAGTGTTTTATTGCCATTTTATGTGATTTTCAAAAATTTATTGTGTTTATTGATTATGTTATCGTAAATTGTGGTATTGGAAAAAAGTTTTCCTGTGATTGTTTTGATTCTCTTTGGGTCAAACTGAGATAAGGTTTTATTGGGATTGTTTTGATTTAATCGAATATAGATTTTTGTAATAGTTTCAGTCGAACGAACACGACATTAACGAAGTAAGGAGTTAGAGAAGTTTGAGCTCAAAGTTACATATTTCATTAAGGAAAATAGTAACTAAACGATTAATAAATTTCACAAGTCTTGATAAAAGTGTTAAAAATAAAGCTAGTTGGGATGACGTCAATCGTCAGCAATGTGATATTAATCAATATTACAGAATTTAATCCGTGTAATTATTGACGTCTTATTAATAATAATTAATTTTTCATATCGTTTTTAATGAGATTAAGTTTTGATTAAAAATATTTTTAATCTTGAAATAAATAAATTATAAATATCACGAGATGAGGAAAATAATATAATTTTAACACTGAAACTTATTATAAATTAGTTCAAAAGGAAATTAGTCAAGTCTAATTATTTCTGAAGTAATGAATATTTTATTATTTATGACAGATTTTTAATTTGATGTTAAAAAAGCCTAAATTGTACAGGTAGAAAATTAAATAAAATGCCTTTTATTTTATATTACTGGACTTTTTAATAATAATAATCTTTGTCATTTATTGAAACTAAATTAATTAAATAATTAAATTAAATAATTAATTAAATACATAATTATCCAGATTACTTAAGACCATATTTAAGTAATATGTATTTCAATTTATTTCAGTTATAATTATATTAATTATTATAATAATATAATTATTATTAATTATAATTAATGAAAATACTTTACGATAAACAAGCACTGAAAACTTTAATTAATAAAATATTTTAAAAAAATTTACAAGAAATTTTGAGCAATTATATTTATTAAAATGAGGAAATATTACTTAGATAATACACATTTTCTTCCGCATAATCAATAATCAACCTTTAAAGGGTTTTAAGAATATTATAGAAAAAACATGGTCATCATTGATATACAAATTATTTTCTAAAAATAAATGATTATATAAATAAGAGAAAAATAAAAATGATGGCCCAAAAATATCTCATTTTTTGATTTATTTAAAAATGCATTATAATTTTATATAAATAATGTTTTTATAAAAATAACTAATTTGTAATATATAATACATAATTAATTTTTAATATAAATAATTAATAATATAATATATAATAAAAAATAATTTTTATAAATACATAATAAGTTTCAAATGTTATTTTAATATAATTCAGAATATATTTTAAATATAAATATAAATTTTTTATTAATTTGTCTAAAATAAATTATTATTTATTGGTTTATTTTAAGATTAAAATTGATTTATTAAAGGAAAAATGGTTTTATCTTTTCGAAAATATTGTTTTGCTAAACTTAAATAAGTTATAAAATCATTTTATTACTTTAAAGTATTACATAAATACTTGATAATAAGTGATGAACAAATTAGGGTAATACGGTGGATGAGGCAAGGTTTCATAACCCAGATCATGTAGCTTCCGTAGAGTCATATGTGCAATTTTGAGTTTAGCGTTGTCGTGCAAAAGAATTGGCCCTCGTATATTGACTAATCCTCGATTCTTTTTACTCAATTTTTGTATGTATACCTTCCAGTTTGGAACAATATTTCTCTGAAGTGATAGTTAGAAACTGTATTGTGTAACTCCACTGTAATTCCACCATGCAGTGAGCATCAACTTTTTGGGTGGGTATTAGGCTTTGGGAAAAATCTGGGAGCTTATTTTTTTTCAAGCCATTGTGATGAGCACTTACGATTGTCGTAAAAGATCCATTTCCCATCACATGTAATAATTCGATTGAGAAAAAGATCATTCTTTTGTCGTAAAATCAAGGACGAGCAGATTTCATATCGCTGAATTTTGTGGGAATTTGTCAATTCATGCGGGGTCCATTTATTAATCTTTTTTGACTTTCCAATGACTGTTAGATGACGGGAAACTGTGACAATGCTGACATTAAATTGTCCAGATAAATTTCATACCGTTTTACGAGTATCTTTTTCCACAGCAATCATCAAGGGCCGTACCACGACTCCTTCTGGATAATTCTTCAAGGCTTTTATCTCCTGAACGAAATCTTTGAAACCACCGTTGAATAGTTTGTTTGGACGCTGAACCTGGTTCAAATGCGGTATTGATTTTAGTTTCGACATCTACAGCATTTTCTCCAAGTTTTTACTCAAGAAAATAATGCAAAATTATCGATTTTAGATTATAGACTTAATGTAATATAAAAAATGTAAATTATAAAAATATCAAATCCTTTTATAGATTTATAGATTTTGTAATTAATGACAAACGTATTAATATAAATGTATAATATGCTATGGTATAAATGTCATAGATATGACAAAAATTGAGTGCAAAGTCCAAGTTGATTAACAACGACATTTATTATGTAAAAAGCTAATTTTTCTAACCAAATGCGTAAATTCAATACTAGAAATATGTGCTTTATGTGTAAACATAATGGAAACACATTTTGAATAAATACATTTTTATTAACCCACCCCATTCCGCTTTTTATTATAATTACCATACATATCATTAATTAATTAACTAATTTGTTATTGGTTTTTTCAATTCACAAGTATTTATTGGACATACTATATATTTATATTATTATATATTCAATGTAAATGGTTGAAATAATTTTCTCTGAATAAAATGTATATATAAAGCTCTTTGAAAATTAATTACTTTGTAAAATACTTTCCTCTTGTCGCACAGTAATTGTATAAATCATTTACGGGCTCCTTTGCTGTGGGTTGGAAGAATCTATTTGATGATTTGGCACAAATATCTTTTCTCTTTTTAGCATAGAACCATAACAGCTGATTTAAACCACAAGCAAATGCAATCAAGACTAACATATAAACACAGAAAAATTTCAGAATATCATTAAGCATTCTCCCAAGAGATATCTGCAACGGACCCAAGTGAGGATTCATTGTGAAAATGGAAACCAATTTTAGTGTACTAAAAATATTTGCTGCAGCAAATAGACATTCCGATATCAAGATTGGATCATACGAGTCCCACTTTGGACGTTGATCTTGCAGAAGATTTTCAACATTGTGGAACTGAACAAAATTTATATTAATGAAGAATATATTTTTTCTCATTTTTCATATTATAAAATCGAAACAAATAATTTGGAAAATGAAGGTACAAGGGAAAATTATTTGATTTTTCTTTATCTGAAATTTTTGTAATTATAAATATAATTTTGTAAGTAGAGTATTTTACAATGGGGAATTACTTTACTCCTTTAATAAACGATGCTTAATGAGTTGAAATATTTTTAATAATACTTCCACGAGAATCTGAGGGAAAATTAATTTAAAAATCGATTAAAATTTTAATAAGACTGAAGTGATCTTTTTATTAAATTTTCAAAATGTTTAACAAAGATCTGAAATGAACTTAAAATATTATTTTATATTTTTTAAAATCTTTTATCAATTTTATTTTTGTTTTATTATATCAGAATATAAATATTTTATTTTAGAAATTTTAGAAAGGAAATGTATTTTCCAATTTCTTTTAAGGTATTGTTTTTAAAACTTTATTTATTTTCTTATAATAAAAAAAATAAGAATATTAATATTAAATGAAATAGGAAATCTCAAATTAGATAGGTTATGGTTTAGTGTCTAATTAAAAAAAAATCTACTTGCTTTTTTTTTTATTAAAATAAATAAATAAATAAATAAAAAACTAATAATAATAACAATAATAATAATAATAATAATAATAATAATAATAATAATAATAATAATAATAATAATAATAATA
>JBBMKC010107104.1:0-16523 GCA_037834085.1 Bipalium vagum
TTATATTCATTTTTCGTAAAAATAATATTCAGAAAAAAATATAAGACTTTTACAATAGGGAGTTATTTATCAATCACCCTGTATATTATACAAAACACAGCATATTTTTAATCATTAATAACAAGAAAATATTTTATTTTAATTACATAACAATAAATTATTTTTTTTTATATATTATATTTTTTACTTAACTTAATTCTTATTTGAATATGAGTAATTAAATTTTTTTTTCAAAATGCACTGTAATTAATTTTAATTTTTTAAAAATCTGTAAAAATTCTGTTGAAAACGTTATAGAAATTTTTTAAAATTTCATCAATATATAAAATTCATTATTAAACACGCTTACATTTAAAATTATTTATTAAAAAGTTAAATCTTTAATTTAGAAAATATTTTTTTTCAGAATATCTTAGAAAATTATTTTTCATATTTAATAGTAAAGATTTATAATTTAATTCTGCTGTAAAGGGTCAGATCTTCAAGAGGCTTCTTATCTTATTAAAACAGTTATGAAAAATTCCTTTGATTATTGATTGAATTCGCTGAAGATCATTCAATAATAATTAATTTATAAAAATGCAGACAAGAATTAAATTATATTTCGTGAGGTTGTTTGAAAATTGATCCTTTCAATTTGATAAAAAAGTATGTTTCAAATTCTTTCACTTATTTTACAGTTTATAGTGAATCTTAATGTTTAATATAACAAATAATTTTAATCAAATTATTTAATATTTAAATATATTTTATTTCATTTTCAACAAAGTTCATTCATAATCCATTTTAGTATGATTATTTTAAATATTTTTGAAAATGTATTAAAAATAATTTTTCTTCATTCACTAAATTAACATTTAAAAGAAATATAATTAATATTATGTAAACCTCACCTCAATTGTTTATTTTAACATAAAAAAATACAATGATGGTAAAAAATATTTGTACTCTTCACTTTGAAAGCTGAATTAGGTATGTGTAGGGTGTTCAAAAAAACCGCGTTTGAAATATTTCTGAAAAGTGAAAAAATTATAAATAAAGTGAACAAGTATACATATACAAAAAACAAGTATACATACTTTTATATAAGTTGTTCTGTTGGATTTTTTTGAATATTTAAGAATTTTAAAAAGTGCTCTTTTTATTTGAAACACCTTATATTATCTGAGTCTTTTAAGTTTTCATATCGATACCAACATCGTATCTAACAATTTATATGCCTTTCATTATTATAAATTATGGCTTAACGTCGCCTAGGTATATTCCACTAAGATTTGTATAGTTTAAAATGCTATTTCAGATTTCACAGAACCCTTATTTAGTTCGGGATGACAATTTTTTGACGAATTGCAAAAAAGCAAATCTGGTAAATGTGACAGAGTACCCAATATTTTTCTAGCCTTATATAACAAAAATTCCTTGGTTATTTTAGCAATAACCTTCGGATAATTGTCCTGTTAAAATTATTTTCTTCTAAAATAATGTTTCTATTATGATAATTTTAAAAAGTTTGACGAAAAGTTTTTTTGGTTTGATCATTGTGGTAATTAACATTGTTTGAATTTGCTATTAGAATATTTTTCAAGAGATATTCTAACACAAACTGTGCTTCAAAAATGAGAAAGTTCATATGAAACATATTTATCCAACTTTTTCAAATTTCCTATCTGAACTAAAATTATTTTGATACAGATATAAATTAAATCAAATTTAAAATAGATCAAAAAAATAAAATAAAACACTGTCAAAGTCAGTATTAGATAACGGAATTTAATTTTTAAAAGCAGGGGTTGAAAATTTGAACTTAGTTTTATTGATTAACACTTTGAATTTCCTAAGCAAGATGATAAAATAGTTATAAGGTGAGATTTTATTATTCTAATTTCAACCCTATTTTCAATGTCACAATACAATTGGTATACGTCATAATTTATTTATATACAATTCAATACTATTTGAGTCTAGATAAAAGAAAAAATGGCTTTAACTGTCTTGATGAATAATTAATAGTTTTCATTGAGGAATATGATTTGTCAAATTTTTGTATTTGATACTAAATTTTCAGATTATTTTATATTTTTACAAATTATTGATATGAATTGATTTTCACATCAATATACATTAAGAATTATGATTGGAAAATTTTAATTAAATACGATAAACAGATATTTTAAATTTTTTGAAATAATTTATTAAAATTTAAAATTTGATTTTAAAAAAAAAGATAATTTAATTAAATTAAATTTTTTTAAGTAGCTGCAATGTTTTACATTTTTTTTATAATTAAAGTTATTCAATAGGTAAATCAAATAATAAATTTAATATGGATGAAATACATATAAAATACCAAAAATTTCTGTTTGTTTAAATTAACCATTAATTCCAAAACATAATTCTTAAAATGTAAAATAAAATATAGTAATTGTGTAATACATTATTTAGTATAAATATTGCGTCGACAAGTATGAAATTTGTAGGTCATACATTATCAATATAATTATATGATTCTAGATTTATTATAGTTGATGTGCCTGAAAAAATTTTGTTTAAGTTAAATATTTAAATCAATTAACTAACATTTTTAAAATTTAAAATTTTTTAATTTAATTTAAAAATACTTAAATAATATAGTAATTATGGTATTATTATATGAAAAAGAATGTTAAAGTAAGACAATTTATATATATCCATCTATATATGAATTGAGGATAATTTTTTTCGATGAAAGCCAGTGTATCAATTTTTTGTTGGGTCGGAATATTTTTAAAAAATAATAAAAATATGTCAATTTTGTGCTAAACCTTTAAAACCTAAAATGAATAAAGATTTGTGGAGATGTACAGATTATAAATGCTACTAGACCTCTATTATTATGCCAATGTGTAACTGGATTAATTTGAAATCGATCTCTGAAAGACTTGGATCATTCCAAATGATCACAATTGAATGAAAATAGAGAATTCCATTTATCATTTCAAGACTTTTCATTAACAATTTGTCTTTTAAATGATAGTACGACCATATTAAACAGCTCATAGACATGGTTTCCTCCAAAATTATGGATAAAAGCTTTACTCTAAAATTCTTGCAGAACGGAATCAATGAGCATCACGGGATCCCATTAATAAATTATTCGCCGGTGATTGTTTACCGTTGTGAGTATATCGCTTATACAGAGATTTACTGAGTTCTGCTTTTCTTGAAGATATTTCATTTCGTAATTTAGTTGAGATTCTTTTCTGATGAAAATATTATTTCTGAAAAAATATTACTTTTTTATTATCAACAATCATGAAATGTGGCCGTAAAGAGAACCATATTTCGTTCTCTAAATTAAAAAAATTTCAAAATTAAATAAGCAAATTTATTAAATTTACTTTATATAAACAATAGGTGACCTTCAAATTTTCAGGTACCTAGTTTATATATTAACCTAAATTTCCCATATATTACAAAGATCTAAATATTATAAGGACATCTCAATTTAGAAAATAAATCGGGGTTTATAGCGATGTGCTACTCAAACTTTCAGGAAAACTTTTTCTATCAGAAAGAAATCATTCTTCGAATACAGTCTTGAAATAGATAAAAGCAAACCATTCTTCAAAATCTCTTGGTAACATGCGGCATTTATCTTTTTGTCAGTGACATTTACCAGCACTCCCACACCTTAATGGCTGAAGCAGCCACAAAAAATAATCCAATCATTAAATTTCGATGTTTTTGCAAAACATTCCGGTAGGAATGCTTCATTTGATCTTCTGATACATATTTCTGGTCGATCTGACAATAAACAAAACATATATTCGTCAGACTAAATCACCGACATTTTTAAACATCTGCCATACCTTTAATAAATACCTAAAGTAATATGATTATTCCTGCGGACAATTACATAAAAAACGCATATCTTTACATAAAATTTGTATCCAAACACTTCACGTGAAATTAAATTTTAAATCTGTGTACTGACTTTAGTTACTAATGTCCTACAACATGCAAAAGACCAATTCTGATTATCTTCAAAATTGTTAATTTTATAGAAATTTTAATAAAAAATTATTGAAATTTTAAGATATTAACTTTTTTCTGGATCGTAGTGTATAATCATTCGATTTTAATATTCAGTACACACAAATGTTATTTAAGTTAAAGGATAAAGATAAATCCTTAATTATTATACATTTTATTTTAATTTAATAAATTTATAAATTTAAATTTATTCATACATCTTAATCTATTTGTCCATTTCCACTTAAAGCGGTACAAAATTGCAAAATTAATTATATATTTAATTCCATCCTTAAGGAATATTTATAATAAGGACTAAATTTTAATAGAGTTAAATGTAAAAATTTCTCAAGAAAAAATTAATTTTTCTTGATTATTTGCCCCTACTAATTTTCAATTTATCTCACAATCATTATGACGCAAAGTCTTTATAAGCCTTTCGATGTTGGTATGTTTCTGAAATGTATATCTTAAGATAAGATTATTGGAATATTAATCAAAACACTTTTAATACGCTTGACATCGTTTTTAAAATTTAATAAATCATCTTTAATTAATTTCGAGTGAGAACATTAAATAAATATTGATCAACGAGTGCTTTAGTTTGCGCAGAGCTGAAAATTTTTCTATTTTTATAAATTCATAAAATTCATATGATAAGATATTTTACATTTATATTTTTATTTATGTTCGTATTAATATGTATTTATTATTTCTTATGAAATTAAAAGAAATTCATATATATAAAACTGCTAACAAATTTAGTTTTATAAATTTATTGAAATTCCTAATAACTCCTTAGTTCTCATCAATATAATTCGTGACATGGAAACTTGACATAATCCAAATTAAATATTAGATTTTCTGGAATTTTGTGAAATAATTTGGTGATACTACATTATTTATAACATTGGGGTAAAATATATTCACGAAATGTATTTTAAAGAATAATCTAAGCTTACTTTACTTTATATAATAATTCTGATTCTTAATGTAGTAGTATGTACCCAACTAATAAATAATAATAAATATTCTTACTCCATGTCATAAAAACTGGATTTAATAAATGCCTAATTTTTACATTACAAGATTGTTTTAAATAATTACTTTTCTTTCTTTATAGCTAATCTTATGAATTTAGAAATGTAAAATCTTTCGGAGAATCAAAAATTTTTTATTACTTCTGAATTATGAAAGGTTTTTGGTCAAAATGGAAAAGGTGGAACCCGAATATGCTACAATAGAAGATTTATGCAAATCTTTCAATGTCAACAAAAACTATGCCAGAAAATTATGGAATCCGTTTTTTTAACGTGGTACGTTAGATAAGAAGCAATAATCTGGAAGACATTATATTGAAAATTATGAAGAGCGACGAACAGCGGTGTAAGCAACAGTTCGTAATCATTGATTAATATCAGCATTATATCATTTATATAGCTGTAAAATATATATTTTCTTTTTTTAGTATAAATCCACTTTTTTTATACCATAGAATATTATTTCTATTATTTCTATTATTTCTTTTGAATAGGAAGATAATATTCAATTTGGATTGTATAATGTTTCATGCATAATATTTATAAAATATAATTATATTATTAAAGGTTTTACTTAAATAGGGGAATATTTGTCAAAATTATAAAACCATTAACGTAAAAGATTTTCTTTTTGTTAATTTATTTTATATAATATTTTACAAATAACCAAAAAAAATATTAAAATAAATTAGCTTTAATAATGATATGAAAACAGAAGCAATAATTATATTTCTTGGTTTAAGTGATAGGATATTATCAATTATTGCAAAAAATAAAGGAAGAAATCGATTTTAGAAAAAGTATAAAAAAAATAAATTGCATCACTACAAAAAAATTTTATTTTATTCCGAAATATTAATAAATTTTTATTATAAGAAAAACAAAATATTAAATTGTATAACATTTTGTTATCATTAGGTAATATATGACGAAGAAAAGAATAAATAAAAGAATGAAACAGAATATTTAACTTAATTTTAAGGCAAAGATAAATAACCTAATTTACATTGATATGCATTTTCAACTTGTAATATTGGGTTATTTTAAAAGTTCCCACCGATTTTGTGAATAGGCGGTGAAAAACTTCTACAGATATTTATATTGATATTTTATGTTTATATATTTCAATTATATAAATTTAATAATCACAGCCTTCAAGTTGCTTAAAGAAGATTGCCATTTTATTAATAAATAGAAATAAACACAAATAATGAAGAAGTTGGACACCTTATAAAATTTTATTTCATTACAGGCAAAAATACAACGCAGGCTGTGAAAAAAAATCGTGCGTTTTTTGGTGCAGATTCTATATATGATAGAAGAGTCCCTGAATGTGACTTTGATGACTCAGAAAAGTTTGAAGGACCCTAATTGGGAAGTTTTGTTGCATCCTCCATATACTCCTGATATTGCACCGTTAAACTATCATTTGTTTTCTTCAATGCAAAACTTCGTTGATGACGTAAAATTGAATTTAATGAGGACACCAAAAACCACTTATTAGATTTTCAGCGAAAATCAGAAAGGTTCTACAGTGACGGAAGTCTAGTTTTACCCAAATAATGGAAAGAAATTGTCGACAAAGATGATGCATATGTAGTTAAAAAATTCTTAAATTGTCATAGTACGAGTTCTTACAATTTTCATATTTGCTTAAATCAACGGAAACATTTTAGGCAACCAAATACTTACGAACATACTTTTTAATCTTAATTAAAATATCAATCATTATATTTAATTTTTTGGAATTAGCAGTTGAAATCTATTTATACTAAAAGGATTGTTTTTTTCTTAAAAAGATGAAACAGTAATTATTTATTTTTATAGAAGTGGTTAAAAATTATTTTATTGATAAGAGTATATCTAATTATATTTTAAGGTACGTAATAATAAAATATTTTCAAAAATAAATCAAATATCGAAAATTTTAATCCTTCTACAATATTAATCCCAATTGAATATTGATATTTTCTTCTTTTCTCGATTTTTAATTTCTTTTTGATGGTTTAATTTAATTAATGATTAAATAATGAATTTTCATTTAACGAAACTTCCTCTTTTTTTAAAATCGAATTAGTAAATATTTATTATTAATTATTAATTCTATTTATTTTTTTTTGTATGAAATTAATTGTTACCGAATTTAAAAAACTTTCTTTTTGTTGTGAAGAAAAATCGATAAATTAATTTTTTTTAGATTTTTCACTGATCAATTGGATACAAAATATACGAGAGAAACACCCAATAAATTTCTGCCGAAAATTATTTTTTGACTCATGTTTGATAATAGATCATCAGCTGCAATTTTTTTGTTTATTTTTCCCAAGTATCATGTAGGAGGATAGCATAGGAAGTTCATATATGCACACATATGTACCCTGGTAGTAAAGGCCAAAATAAACTGAATGGCAAATGATGGATGTGATATTGACATTTCCGTGGCTGTATTTCCTTGAAATCATAAAACTACACATGCTATGTATTTTAATGAGTTTTCGAGTTGAAATGAAAATTTTATTATTAAATCATCTTCCCTATAACCGATCTTGGGATATTTCTATGTTCCAAATATTTATAGTAAAAACCTCGTTTACCTTGGGCAATAAAAATAAAATATCAAATGAAAATGTTGATGATTTTGTTTCGGAGATTCGTAAGTCAAAATATATTTTATCAAAAATAGTAATTATAAATTTTAGATATATTACGATATATTTTTTAATTCACTTTAATCTATCACTGACTTATTCTGACACTGTCAATTTTTTAAAGATAATGATGAAAGGGTTGGTATAAGAAATTTTTTGAGAATTTGAATGATATACACGGATATACACTGAGATTAAATAAAAATTAAGTCATCAAAAAAATTCTTCAGATAAAATGAAAATAGTTCATCAAATGTAAAAAATTATTTTTCTATCTGCGAATATAAAATTCGTATGTAGAAAAAATAGATTGTAGTTTGGAAAATTAATGAAATTCCTCAAAATTTGAGCCGCAGCTTTTCAAGAGGACTGTTATGCATTTTCCAGAAAAGAGAATTCATTGTTCAGATATTAAAGATTATTATTATTTGGAGCTCATTTTCAAGAATTTTCGGGAAATTTATGTGATATCTGCGATTTTTAACTGTCAAAATCATAAAATTCTACATTAAATTACTATAAATCAATTGAATAAATTTTAATTAATGGATTTGTTTTAACTAGGTAAATAAATGAAACTTTCAAGGTAAAATTATCTTTCGATGATTTAAGAAGATCTTACATTTGGCTTACACCGAAGTAATGTCTCCATCGACGTTACTTAGCCATTCGAAATGAGGACCGCTAAATAGCTTCATTAAAAATTGTTCTCAGAATTCCAAGGTGAAAGCACGTCTGGAAGACAAATTTCGTGAGGGTTGTCCATCAACCTTTATTTCAGATACTAATATTGATGATGATTGATAAAAGCTTTTTCATTACTGACAAAAACACATAACAATCATCATCATATAAATACAATTGATGATGAATGCTAGATGAATGAAATAAGAATACACCAGTCACATTTCGAAATGCAACAGAAGCTTGGATTCAACGTTTAAGAAAATATGAGGCAATACAAGGAACCAATTTTGGACACACTATATGAATTTACTAAATATTTTTTATAAATATTAAAAATAGATTTTTTTTCAAAATTTCCTGTTTTTTAAGGAGAGTAGACTCAATTTAAAAGACTTAAGGTCTTCATAACCATTTTGCTTAATAAAGAAAATGAAATTTCTGTAAGAAATGTTTCAGATGGAAAAAAATGAATGTAATTCGGCAATCCTAAGTGCATGAAATTTTAAAAGGAAAATTCCCAAAACAAATAACAAAAAGGAACATTCATATTAAACAGACTCTACTATACATCTAGAGTGATCATAAGGAATGGGGCCTGATGAGGTGTTAAATCTGGTCAGACGATTTAAGGGGGTTGCACTGAAATACTTCTCTATGCAAAACGCTTTGAATGGTATTTTTTACTAATGATGGTCGCGTTAAATACAAGTTACTACAGTTTTGTGGAGACAAAGGCAAGAGATTTAATAAAAGAGGATTATTTCCCAGATAACAACAGGTTCTTGATAGTAATTGACAATTCATAATTTTAAAAATATGTTGTTTCATACAGTTTCATGTTTTTATTTCTTCAAAAAAATAGCCAATTACTTTTTTGCCAACTCAATACTTTTAAATAAAATATATCCTTTATGGTTCATATTCGAATAAACACCGATAACTTTAAAAAAGTATCTTTTAAACTTAAATAATATATATCTCATTTTTAAATTCTATTAATATGCTAAGAAAATGTTTAATTTTTGCAAATAAAGAATATTGAGACAAAAAAAAATTGTGAAAGAAAACATCAAAGTACCTAACTCTTTATGATATTTTATTTTTCATGGCTTTCGAATAAAAGTTAATTATTTTATTATAAGTAATGGAAAAATAATCGAAATTTTTTAATTTCAGTATAACTTTATTGGCAGAATTCTTGGTCCCCGGGGATTAACCGCAAAGCAATTAGAACAAGAATTACAATGCAAATTGATGATCCGAGGAAAGGGTTCTTTAAGAAATAAAGAAAAAGTATTTCACATTTCAGATTTATAATAATAAATAAAAAAATTATATTTAAACTATTAATACAAAACAATAAGAATTATTTCCTATAATTAAAGTTTATTAACTTTTCCTGCAAAGAAAGCATTTTTGAGACAGCTCGAGTGGTCTAGTTAAAAGTTTAATTTATTTTATAAAACTTAATTATTTTCATTATATTTCTTCTATATTATAATGAGCTCTGCAATAATTTCTGTTGATAAAATAAATTTGAATTTAAATACGGAATATTTCTTCTATATGAGAACACAAAAAAACCAGTTGCAGAAAATATCCCAAGTCTGTTTATGGTGGACAGAGTTTGGGAATTGCAAAAAATTTATCCAATTCATTTTCCTTACAAATTTAATGAGTTTCTAATTAAATTTAGAGTCAGGGAAACTTGGCCATTTAGATAAGACCTGATTTTAAAGTTTAACTGAAATTTGTTAATGTTCGCTGATTTTTCTTTATTAAATAATTTACAAAATTACTTGATTTATTTTTATGGAATTGAATTTGAAAAATATAATAATATTTATATTTGGTTGTTCGGAAAGTCACTTCGCTTTTTATACATATCTTTAAATTTTAATTTAAACCACTTAAGTCATTTTAAAGGTTGGAATATTCTTATTGCCTGGTAGATGGCAGAAGGTCTTGGAACAAAAAGGACAATTCATCATTGATTAAAATATTTATTACTAATACAATTTTGGTTTTACTTTTTACTAAAAAAATACGGACTGACTTTCCGAACAACCCAATATTAAGATACATTTTGTATATTGAATTTTTATTAGGAAGACGAATTAAGAGGAAAACCGAATTGGGAACATTTAAACGAAAAATTACACATCAACATAACAGTGGAGGATTACGAAAATAGAGCAATGATCAAACTAAAATGGGCTTTGGAAGCTATTGAGAAATTTATCGAACAGGGAATTAAAGTGGTGAGATAATATTTTATTATAAATGTTGAAAAATTTTCTTTTTACCGGTTGTTATTATTAATATATTGAAACATAGACATTGATATGACTATAACAAGTTGTTATTAACATTTAAAATGTTTTTTTTATTTATATTTAATTTGATCCACGTATTTATGAAATTTATCTATTATAAGTAAATAACATTATTTTTATGTTAAAATTTCCGATTAATACTTAACCAATACAAATTAAATGAACAATTAATAATTATAAATTAGTATTGTACTAAAAAACTAAAGTGTTAATGAATGTTCCTTTAAGCTTTTAAATTTATGAAAATGTGAAAACTTTTGAAATATTAATGATTATCAAGATTTTCGGTTGAAAAAAAAACAATTTATTCTTTTATTTTTAAAAATGATATAACTTTACTTTTATGTTTATATGTTTGACATTCCATTTTTTGATAATTTATCTTAAAATTTCATTAAGTGATACTTATTTATAGAAAAGTCTAAAATGTGTTCCTGGACATTTATTTATCAATTCCTTAGATTTTAATTAATAATTATACAATCTCTAACATTTTCTGAAAATCAATTCTGTTAAAATTTGTCACTTATTAAATTATATTTTAAGAACTATATTAATTTAATCGTAAAATATTAAATATCATTGAATAAATAACTAGCATTACGAAATTATTATTTTTATTAATTAACTGCTTTTTTTATTAATAATTGTGATAACCTATTTTTATATTCCTTAAGGTTTTCAATGTGAAAAATATAATCGTCCGATAATTATTAAGATAAAAAATAATATAATAAAATAAAAAATCAAATTTAAAATGTTTTTTCTATTTTATTTGATTGCTAAAAATTATGTTAATTTTCATTCAATAAATAATATAAAAGTGTTTTCAATTATTTATAAAAAAATTTAACGAAATAACTGATATTTTGTTATTGGTTTTTTGTTTAAGTTGATTTGTTTTTTTCATTAACTTCTTTTTATTTAGTTTACAAAATAGTTTTTAAATGTTAATTTAGATTTTGAAAATCTTTACTGAATATGTTATTATTAAACCTTAAAAAAATAATTTTGTGCTTCTTTTCAAAATAATATTTAGAAATGTCTTTATTTTAAGGATTATTTCCTTAACAAATATACAATATTTTATAAATTTTAAAGGAAAAAGAAATAATTTCAAATAGATTGTGTTAATTTTATTTTAATAATATCCATTAAAAAATAGGTTAACTAAAACTATATTATTAAAATCAAATGAAAATAGTATTAAAATTATAAATACTATCTAATTGAAGCCCATCTCATTTTAGGTAAGTAGATTTGTGTGGTAGTCTTAGAGTCAATAACAGTAGATATAATAAAAACAAAATTTTAAAAATTGAAGGAGAGCATCGTAAAAATGAAGAAAACAAAAAAATAACAACACAGTAAAAAAATTAAATTGATACCATATTTTTGTCACAATAATTAAAATAAATGTTGAAAGTGATACCAGAAAGAAAATGTTACTTTTTTAATTAAATTAGCTCCAGAAATAAAATGTCAGCCCATACAAAAATTAATTAAAAAGTGAAATGGATATTTAAAGTGACGAGTTTGTGGTGACTGTTTGCCTCCCGAGAACTTTGGAGAAAATCCACTTTTCTTCTCCTGTAACAATTCACTGACAAAAACCTACAATACTTCTAAAGAAGTTTGCGATGTGATTGAAAATTGTTAATATTATACTTGCCTGTAATTTAATATCTTTATAAAGCCTCCTTTACATATAAAACCATGGAACATTTATTTCCTTGATAACAATGCAATATTATGTAACAATAATGGCACACCAAACAAGTAAAGCGATGTCAAATGTCCCAAAAATATAATCAAAATCAGTCAAATTAGTAATAATTATCAGTAATAATAATTATAACACGTTTAAAAGATAATAAATAAAATATAAATTAATGCAGAAATTTAGCCAAAGGGAAACAATAAGAAATGAGTGAGATCAAAGATTAATTAATTAACCAAAAAAGATGAAAGAAAATTACTCATATCCCGGGTCCTTCAAATATCAGTTAAGCACTTATTTGCAAGATGTTATTATCAAAATTATTGATATTATACAAGGTGTCTCACTTATTTATATATAATTTGGTACAATGTAAAATCTGTTCTACTAGTTCGAATTTAATAAAACATTTTAATAATAAAGTTTATTTCATAACGTTTGGACCAGTGGCCTTTAACCTAGGCGATATCGCTCACTAGTCGGCACTTTGAAATATGGGGTGGCGTTAGGAAGAAGTCCTTGGCATCGAAACATCAAGCACAGTGGTCTAATTAACTCTTTCAACTACTATACTAGTTGTAGATATTGCATTCTCTTTTGTCAATAAACGTTATTTGGATTTTAATAAGTTTTTCAAAGTTTGGATGGGCGATAGATTTTTTTATAGATGGGAATTTAGTAAAAGTGTGCGTTAGCCTAAAAAAGGTTGAAGGCTACTGGTTTGGACTAATTAATTTTCATTATAAAACAAGTTTCGGTTTAAAGACAAGATTTTTTTGAAAATCTAAACATTTTTTAACTGCATCAATTAAATTCAATTAAATCAAGACAAATTGAATTCATTTATTTCAGTAAGAATCCATTAATTTATTAATAATATGGTTTCATAACATGTAAATAGTATGGAATATAGTATCCAAGATGTGACTTGGTATGGATGTACGAAAAGTATCACAAATGCCCAGCTTTCTGTTGGGTTTCATGAATTATAATTTATACAACACAGGCTCAATAGATATATGAAGTTTAAAGAATAATTTGTTTGACGAATTTAATCAGGCTACTCCAGAAATGAGAAAAAAAACTTTACTATAATATCGGAAAAGTTCAAAGTTTTAGGAAATGGTGAAGATAATGTTGATGTTTTTAATTAATGAAATATTTATGTGTTTAAAAATGTATTTAAAAACTGATTATGTTTTCTCTACTGTAATTTTTTGGGGATTTGAGCAAAAGTGACAATTTACAGAAAGTGACAACATTGTATATAGATTAGTGAGGGAGTTTAATTATTATTAATATTATTTATAATAGTTAATTATTATTTTGTATAATATTAATCAATGAGCGCACTCACTGTCTAATTTTTACGTCAGAACCTGAATTATTCCTTTTGGTATGATTTTATCGAGTGGTTCCTTAAGCGAATATAATGAAGTTAAGACTTATTTCCATATTTATATAAAAATCCAGTAAATTGGGTATTTTTAAAATATTTTATTCATTTTATTTATTTCACTTTCTCAATAATCGATAAGGAAAATAATGAAACAATAGACTTTATTGCAAGAGGAATTTTCTTTTCTTGGAAACTTCTTACGAAACTTTCTATGTTCTACATTTAGCGAACTCTACTTTCCCGTTTTAATTTATATATTTTTGATTCGTTTACATAGTTAGTTTTTTTCGATTTTTACATGTTGATAATAATAAAACAATATTATAGAATATTAAATCAAATAAGAAATGCAGAAAAAACGAACGCAAACCATTTATACTTGTAAAACACTTATAAGGAGTTACCTTTATAATTGTTAAACCAACTAAGGTAAAATAATTAAATTTCTCAATTGTTCTCAATGTGGTTATTTCTTTGTTAATAGCACTCATTTAAGAAATTACACATTAGAAAAAGAAATAATTAAAAATTATCGTCTATTGCTTTATCTATATAATCAGACAACCCAAATTATTACATTTCAGAGATTTTTCATTATTGAAGGAAATAGAGAATAATTACACTATGGGTTTGAGATGATTAGGGAAGTAATAGAATAAATAATTAAACAATGATCTTAGCATTGGATGAAGGCCTTAATAATAAATGAAAAGAACTTAGTATTTGGAAATAGATTTTCCTTCTACCAGTATTAAATGGCGCCTGGTAATTTGGCGACAGCTCAAACCATATTAAATTTTTAAAAATATAATAATAATAATAATAATAATAATAATAATAATAATAATACAATATATACTCATTATTCATTTTTAACAAATCATTTTAGTAAGATGTGCAAAGGTTCGGTTTCTTTATCAAAAATACATAACTATATTTATAAATATAAGCATTGTCAATTAACAATTAACTGTACCGTATATTTATTTATTTATAACGCTCTTTTTAATCTATGACATAAATAAAAGTGATTAAATTATTTTCCCTTTTCAATTTGATTGAATTCAAATATCTTTATATCTTTATTTTTTTTGCTGTTTTTGATTTTGTAAAATTTTTCGTTTCACGAACTCATCAGAACTAGGATAACATGGGGATACTATCAGGGAAGACAACAGAGTATTCTGGCAATGAAGATCATTAACCGAGGAGTAAGTCTGAATATCAATTGGAATTCAACCCATTTTTCTGGTCAAACATCGGGTTATTCAGACTAACATGAAGAATGAATCCACATTAGACATCAAAAGGCATTGGTTTACCATTATCTTGTATCTTCTCGGTGATAAGGTGTAGGAAAGACAATCGCGGCAATCTATCCTTACCTCCAAATTCTTGATAAGATGGGATTCATGGATGAATAGAAATTGTTCCTATGGGTCCCTCCAGATTTCTTCTAGCAGTTGATTTTCTAACAGACTTAATTAAATATCCAGCTTTCTTTTGAATCTTGGTTCCAGATATGATGAATGTCCTTTACCTCCGTTGTCTTGTAAAATTCTCCTTTCTTTAACTTACTTGATTTATCATTTTTGATAATTTTTTTAATTCATCATTATAAATAATTTTAACATGTAAAATGAGCGCCAGACATGAAACATGCCAATTTGAGTTAGGTCAAATTGTTGGGTTATTATAAGCTGGTTTGTTGCTGGTTGAGGTAGAAAAACACGTTGAGCGATCCAAGTGTGTCGACCAGTGTATTTGGAGGAAATGGAAAGAGACACATGCATGTGACAACCTTCCCAGATCAGGTAGACAGCAATTAGAAAGCAATAGAGATGATCGTATGTTAGTCAGAACGATAAAGAACAATCGTTTTGTCCCATAAAAATTGTTAGGTAATTTTTATAAATTAAATAAGATAAAAATCAAACAAAATTTATTTATCACCAAAGATTCCAGTTCCATTATCTGCAGAAAAATCTAACAGACGTGCTCTACAATTTGGCTTCCAATATAAACGATCATTGTTGATAGTTCCTCTGTCACCATCTTACAGATACTCTCGGTTAAAATGGTCCATAGAACGCATAAATGAAGAAATGGTGTGTTGGAGGGATATTTTGTTTTCAAATGAGTCAAGATTTCTAGAGTTGAACCCAATATAACATATTTGAGACATCGCGGGCAGACGAATGACTATCCACCATGAACCTTACTACAACTTCGTTAGTGCCTCAATGAACAATGGAATCTGGTTCATCAGAGAATGTTCGTGATTAATTGAATCGATGCCGAAAAGGATCAATGAATGCACATCCAGAAAAGGTCACACATATTATTAGCAATGTTTATGAAAAATTCTTGTGAAAAAGCTACATGTTGATTAATAAATTTAACCTGCTTTAGACTTTTGATGATGAGTATATAATATAAAAGACACGTTAGTTTTAATTCATTGAAATAAAAAAGAAAATCTCTAATAATATATACATATACTCCAATAATTATCCGTACAATAATAATACAAATAAAAATAAATAACAATTTCACTAAAAAAAACATTTTTTATAAAAGTTTATTGTTTTTAAGCATAATAGCTATCCCGGATATATAAAATAAGAATAAGAATATGTAAATAGTTGTTTTTAGAATTGTAAGCATAAATTATTTTTGAAT
>JBBMKC010107214.1:0-16515 GCA_037834085.1 Bipalium vagum
ATCTGTCTTAGTTTTCATTTTTATAAAAAGATATTTAAAAAATAAAATAGTCAGTTACTTATGAAACACCCTGTAGTAGCATTTATATTAAGTTTCACTTGAGAAGGTTGAAGTTGGACTTAACTTGTAAATTTAATTTAAATACGTGTTCGGAAATGTCAATTGAAATAAATAAATTAAAACTTAAATTTTTATTTAATATTTTGCAATGATGAAATACACAGGACAAAAGTAACTGTTTATTAGTTTCGATTAACTTTAAAAATTAAATTTGTATAAGTTTTTGTTTTTCATTACCTCAAATAAGGCAGAAAATAGGAAAAGAAAAAGAACTACTTGTTCTATGCTTGGTGGTCCTCTGGTTAAAAAAAATCTATTCACCGATTTAATAAACCGGCAAAACCAGAAATAAATAGGCTTCTGAGAAATGAAGGAGTGGATAACTACAAAATTCTTTAGATGTTCAAAGTGTTCCTTAACTAATATTTGTTAATATTTTAATATTACTAATCAACAACAGCTATGCAATCATATAAACACAAGATGATAACTACAATAAAAAAATGAGTGTCTTAAGTTACACCACAAAATATCAAAGTTCTCGTATGTTTAACAAAATCTTCACTGCTTCCAAAACTTTGTATCCCAATATCACCATCTGACATAAGAATGTCTCAAAATAGTGTCCAACTAATTTACAATAATAACTAAAGCCAAAATGAACTATAAAACAATAAACCAAGATAAAATCATAGGAGATAAACGAAAGTCACTTACTAATGTCATTATTCTATCTTATTGTCTATTTCAGTCCATAAAGCTCTACAGTGACTCGGTACAATCCCTATCAAATGTGTGAAATCAATTTAATTTTAAAGTATCAGAATAACCGTACAGTTCAAATTCAAAATTTTAAATATCAAATTCTTAAAATCTTTAATCAAATTTTCAAATATCTTTAAAGTCACGACTCCAATGATCTCACCGATGGATGATATCAGTCGAGCCAGTGACTTTTAGATGACCGCTGGGTCAGCATCATGGGGATCTACTTTAAACTTAGTTGTCGCTTATGAATCATGTGTTCTGGTCAAACCCCTCTTCTTAAATTTTTTGTTTATATTATAATAGTCAACGCGTATCCTGGATTTCCGTGCAGTTTAATTTTACATATCAGACCTTATTTTTCTTAGCTTGAGGTTGGTATTAAAAAAACCAAACTGATTCTTATCGGTCCGCATGTAGTACTTTGAACAGAACTCCTTGTAGACTTTATCCAGTTTAAAAGAGCTCTCAGTCGTGACAACTCTTCTTTCATAAAATATTTTTATAAAATTAGCGTAACGCTTTATGAAAGAGAATTATAACTTAGCCCTAAGAGGTTTTTTTAATTTATGGGCAAACGGGCTTCCCTGTCAAAATCTTTGT
Source organism: Bipalium vagum (assembly GCA_037834085.1). Lineage (NCBI taxonomy): Eukaryota > Metazoa > Platyhelminthes > Tricladida > Geoplanidae > Bipalium > Bipalium vagum. The sequence continues at coordinate 1,429 of JBBMKC010107214.1, forward strand.
CAGGATGACGGTCATTTGATGGTCCTACCTGAAAAACTTTCTTGATCGAAGCTGTTGTTGCTTTTTTTCTTTCCTTTGACAGTCGTAATAAAAGCTTTGCAACTAATTTTAAAGAGAGTTTTAAAGGAGAACTTTGTTACTATTATACGGAAATGTAGCAACGTGTGCTCATCGACTTGTGACTCCTCCCTTTGTGTACTTGTTGTGTTCGGAATCCCTACTCTTTCTCTTTCTATATAAAACACCCACCACTATACCATATCCGCTCCCTCAAAAATGAATTCGAAATAAAACTTTATTTATATCAACAATCACAAATATTAAATCAATCACAAATAAAATGTAAACTGAAATCCCTCTTTTATATTTAATAATGATACTAATTTAATACTAAAATCAAAATATAACGAAAAATAAAATTATCAAAATTATCCTCACCGAGAGCAGCAAGGGGTCCTCAGGTCACCCTCTAGGCCCGTCTCAGGTTGCCTAGGGGCTCCCTAACTCGCGGGGTCCCCTTGTAGAAAAATCCGACTGCATAATTCTGGGCATAGACATAACAATTACTGGGGTCGTTTCTCTGGAATCTCTGGGCAGCGTCATCTGAATTTTTTTTTTGACAATCTTCTGAAATTTTTCTGGCAATCTTCCGAATTTTTTTTTCTTTTGACAATCTTCTGAAATTTTTTCTTCAACAGAACTTTTTGGGACGACTTAACGGGAGTAGCCGTCTCCTTTTATATGCGTAGGGATTGGTCTACGATCACCAATCCCTACTCGGAGACGACTATTGTTTTTCACTATCTCCACGCCGAGATAGTCTCCTTACTCCCTGGGCTAATGGATTTCGTCAGGAAATCCATTAGCCTGATCAAAAAATATAATCCCCACGGGGGGATTCTGTCATTAAGGAAATGACAAAAATTATTTTTCTTTTAAAAAAATTATTACTAAAAAAAATTATTATTATGAAAATTATTATTATTATTAATTAAAAATTATTGTTATTATTATTTAAAAATCCTTCTTATTATTATTACTAACTAGAAATCATTATTATTGCTCCAGAAACCCAACAATATTAATATTAAAAATATTTGTAATACTCGATGGATTAATCGAAAGTTAACATTATAATCAATCTGATTCTTTTATACTAGTTGGTTTAACAAAAGAAACAATCATTTCAAACGACAAAAATTTGTTATTATCGAAATTCCTTTTCACAATCAAATAATATAATAAATATTCGCCATCGTAACACCAAAAAATTAGAATAATAACCAATGGTCTATAATATTGATCAAATATTACTCAAATATTACTCAAATCAAATGCCAATCAATTATATCTATAGATTTTATTATTTTATTAATTAGTAGATTTTAAAATGTATTTTCTGCTAAATCTTTAAGATTTAGGAAGGATTTAGAAAAGTAAAATAATAAAACTTTCAAAAATTAAAAAAATGTTGGCAATGATTTAATACTTCGTAGATATAGTGATCGTCATAATTTTTCAAACACCACATAATTATTTACATTCATTTTTAATAATTTTACTTATATATAATGTCAAGTTCAAGGGTAATGTACATTACTTCAAGATAATATATCTTTCACTATATTAGAAATATTAATTTTTAAATATTATAATAAGAATTTTGTTAAAGTTACATTTTAAATTAAAGCATAATTTTTCAAACAGTTAATTATTAAACATTTCCTAATATCTTATTAAACGTTATATAATTATTTGTTATTTTTGCATGATATATGTTTTTTAAATTTTAGCAATTAAATGAAAAGTTTGGCGGAAAAATCTCAAGACTTGGCTTTAAAGGAAGATGGATTAAGTTACGCTGAAATAGGGAAAATTATGAAAATAACAAGAAACTCTTCAATTAGTTTATGCAGATATGTAAAGAAGAAACGTAATAAACGTGATTCAAAGTTTACAATAAGTAAACAAGAGAATTTAGGTTTGAAAAGAGTAATAGGCAAGTTAAAAGAGGAATATTAAGGTAAATTCAAATAATTTAAAAATTGAATATGATTTGAATATTTCTTTATCGACTATTCAAAGGTACATGAGAAGAAGTGGAATGAGGTATATAAAAAAAATACAAAATCTGATTTATTTGAGTAAGAAATATAAGGAAACCCGATTGTTGAAAGTAAGTACGTGGGTTAGTAAAAATCATGTATGGGAAAAAATTGTTTTCACTGACGAAAAAAAATTTAGTCTGAATGGTCCGGATGATTGGCGAACATATTTGTCGATAGCGCCTACAATGAAGTAGTGGCGACGTTATGGTTTGGATGATGACATTGCCCAGTGGCTTATTGTCTTACAATGTTATCAAAGGAAAATTTAATTCAGCAGCATTTATAGAGTCATTAAAGACGAGTATTGTGCCATTTGAAAATTAATTTTGCCACAGGTTTTTGGCTACAAGAAGATATCTCCTGGTCACAAATCCGCCAAAGTCAAAGAATCTACGAAATCCAGTGAAATTAGGATTCCAGATTGGCCAGCTAAAAGTTCTGATCTGAACATTGCAGAAGACATTTGGAAATAGATTTCAGATCAGGTCTACGACGGTCCTCAATTTGAAAATATCAATGAATTAACTGCTAAACTGAAAAATGTAGCGAAAAATTATTAATTCCAAAGTACAAAAATCGCAAATTTGTTTACATCCTTCATAAGGTGTTTATGTATAGTTTTATTAAAAAGAGGTTTCTTTTGTAAAAAAAATAAAATGTTCGTAATAAATATTAAGTGGTTGAATTTACATTTTTTATTTTGTCATTTTATTTACACTACATAGCAAATATTGCATGGGAAACATGATATTTGCAGATTTCAAAACTCTTTCTATCATGCAGGCACAATTTGAAAAAATTAAACAACATAATACTTGTATAATACTAAATTATGTCCTGTTTGAAAAATCATGACGATCTGTATACTTATCCGATTTATACTTGGAATTCCCTAGATTCTCAAATTTGTTGATTTTGTGCCTTGATAATTTGTGCTTACTCTGGCTTGATGTTTTTGACTTCTATGTTTATTTGCCACGAGTGAAAACCAGAATATAGTCTATATATACCATTCCTCCAAGAATCACCACGAAAACCTTCATCAAGAGTTGCTGAAACGTCCCTGGTACCAAATGGCATTTTTTAAACAATATTGACTATTCTTGGTTACAAACTCAGTCTTCTCGTGTGAAATTTCCTAAAAATATACTTGATAATATGCGTTACCAAGGTCTATTGATGTAAAATATTTGGCGAATTTCAAAATATCAACCATTTCCTCTATGTTCGGCATCGGCAAAATTATTCAATTACCTGAAGTCCAAGCAAAATCGCATCTTTTTCTTCTCTTTCTTCCATATATCAACATTGATGAATTCCAGGGAGAATTACAACGTCTAAATAATTTGTTTTCCAACAAATTCTGTATCGTTTGGTTGACCTGATCTTCTAGATGCAGAAGTTGACATCATGGCTTGACATGAATTGGCTCTTCCTTTGTCAAAATCTTGTGTTTGGCCCATCTTGTGTATCAAATATCCCACTTATTAGCGATAAACGTGTCTTGGTATTTCTTTAAAGTCAAAATTAATCTCTGGTCTTCTTTGACTTTAAGTAATTCTACTGCTCTTTTGAATCTTTCTCCAGATACAATCAAATCTTGGTAAGAATCAATACAAGAGATTGTGAAACTTAATACAGCTAAAGGTAAAACCAAAATAGAGAGCCTTTCAAGCATTTCCAGCAGTAGATAAGATAAGAACACAAGGATGGTGCAATGGAGGAGAATTATTAACTGATTTGGGGCCTAACGGAAAGTAGCAACAATTTGAAAAAGATATGACAGTTAGACATGATTATGAAGTAATAATTACAGGAAGAGAAGAACTATTTAATGAAAAAACAGGAAGGATGATGACAACTAAAATATGTGAAACAAGACATAAAAGTAGTGATACAGAAAAATCGTTAATATTATATTTTGTAAAATGCAGAGTAAAAGAAACTGTATTTGATATAACCATAGGAAGTCAATCTCGAGTAGATATTAAATTTAAATACAATCCAATTGTGTTTAAATTTTAAAGAACGGAAATAAGAAACTTTAGTAGATTTTATCAACTTTTGGTAGCTGCTATAATAGAAATCTACTTTTGAAGCATAGTATAGGCTCAAGAAGAAAAAATTATAGTTGGCCTTCAGTCCAATTTCATTATAATTTTATGATAACTTCTGATGATAAATGTCGAAATATGAAATGTCAGATACACTTTGATCTATCAGTGGTACACCAGGAAGACATAAAGTTTCGTTCTGAAAGTGAATTTTACGGTCTTGAACTTTTCATTCAATAGCCAGGTTGAAGTCATTGGGTCAGTTTCACCAGGTTTCTTAATTTATAGAGGTCAAGTCTATACGCATCATTTGGAACTTCAAAATAGGCCACCTGTAACTCATAATAAAAAGATTTTTATGTATTTTGAAATTAATTCATTTCAATTAATTTTATGAAAAACCTAAAAATTAAATGTGGAACACACGAGAGATTTACAAATAATATCACAGTTTATGCTAAATACAAATAGTTAATTGATAAAAGATCTGAGGTCGAATCAAACCAACGAATTTCAATTTGAAACAAGAATCTTCTGATCAGAAATACACAATTACGAAAATTTCAGGTACACTGTATCTTAATGTGGGCGGAGGATGGAAGTTATCATAAGCAGGTTAATTCCAAGACAAGGATTTATTCCGAAGGTGACCCCATTAAACTTTCATGAAAATTTTACTAAAATTATATTAAATTTATTAAAGTTAAATTAAATTGTATTTTCTTTATGAAATTTTCGTTCTTTTTAACATTTAATATTATTAAATATTTAAAAGATTTTCTTTTTTTTATAAATAATGTATAACCAAACATGCTATAGAAAGCAATAAAAATTTTAAACACATTAAAAAAGTTTTGATACATATTTAAATATAAACTATTTGATCTCATAAAATAGGGTCTAAATTTCAATTTAATGATATTTAAACTAAGAGAACATCAAATTTTATTTTTTGATTATATCTTTGTTTTAATCAAAAAAAATTAAAATATTATTCAAACTTGACTGCGTTTTAGAAAATAATCATGTCTAGTGATAGTGAAGCAGATGTTGAACTTAACAATTTAGAAGACGGCTCCATTCTGAACAAATATAAGATGGCAGCTGAAATCGTCCAAAGTTTTTGACTTCTTTATTTGATATATTTTATCTAATTTTTTCAATAGAAATTTTGAAAGAAATAATTGCAAAGTGTGAACCAAAGGCTAGCATTTTTGAATTGTGTTCTTTTGGTGATCAGAGATTAAATGAAGAAATTTCGGGAGTTTTCAAGAAAGAAAAAGAAATGAAAAAAGGAATTTCATATCCTACAACCATTTGCAAAAACAATCTAGTTGCAAACTTCTCTCCAGAGCAATCCACCGAAACATTGGAAAATGATGATTTGGTTAAAATGTAATAGTCTATTTTTTAATAGACTTATCTAATAATTTAAAAAATAAAGTGATTTAGGTGTGTACATTGATGGATACGCTGCAATTGTCGGACATACATTCGTTATCGGATCGTCAAAGGATAACAAAGTCACCGGACGTAAAGCAGATGTAATATTGGCTGCTTATAATGCTGCCGAGGCTGCCTTAAGATTAATCAAACCTGGACGAAACGTAATTATTTGATCTGTAATAACTCTATTAATCTTAATTCTTCTAGAGCAAAGCCATATCTGAACCTCTTTGCCAAACCGCCACAGATTTTAACTGTAAAATTTTAGAAAGTAATCGATATTTTAAAATTATTTTAAACTTCCTATTGATTCTTTGTTATTAAAGACTGCATCGTTTATGGAATGGAAAAGAACATTTATGACAACAAGAACACATTTAGCATCAATCCATCGGACGATTTGAAGAAAAGCGCTGAAAAAGTCGAGTTTGATATCAACCAGGTCTACGTCATGGACGTTGTCGTGACAACAGGCGATGGAAAGATCAAGGAGAAAGAAATCAAGACAACGATGTATAAGCGAGAGCTGACCTCGACCTACCAACTGAAAATGAAGGCTTCGAGACGTAAGTAACTTTGACTTTAGGGAGACTTACAATTATCAATTTTATATATTAAATCCATTTATCTACTAATTGTTCAGAGTTCTACAGCGATGTCTGCAACAAATCTCTTGGTTACCCGTTCACGATCCGCTCGTTCGCCGATACGACCAAAGCTAAGATCGGCGTCAAGGAGTGCGTCACTCACGGTCTCGTGCAACCGTTGCCAGTGATGTTCGAGAAGAGTGGCGAATTCTTGGCCCACTTCAAATTCACCGTACTGTTGACCGCGAACGGACCAATGAAGCTGACCGGCCTCGCTTTTGATTCGAGCATTTACCAATCGACACACAAAGTACAAAACCAGGCCATTAAAACACTTTTATCAGAGCCCGTCAAGAACAAAAAGAAGGCAGAAGCCAGTTAGACAGCGAGAGCGGGATAGTGTTTTTGAATAATAATAAATATATTCTGCGTGGTTTTTTGATACTATCTGTCCTTTTATTGATCCGAAATTCATTAGCAAAATATTGTTTTAGTGTTTGTTTTCTGTGATGATAACCCGGGGTAATATATATAAGTGAAACTGAAAAAAAACTGCACATTTAAATCTCAGTTTTTTTATTATTCTGTTCAGATATTGATTTTGAATTTATTACAATTTACAGCTTTGAATTTTGAGCTTGTAAAAATCGTCTTTTATGTTTCATAAGCTCGATTTTCGAAGTAGATATTTGTAATTTAATTCCTCATTGTAATCGTTGTCATTTTTTTGCCCACCGCTGACAATTCCAACAATGTCATTGGCTGACAATTAAATTAATATTTAGTTGAGCTCTAATGTATTGTTAGTTTAGATCAATATGCGATCGTATAAAATGGAATATCAATATTTATGTTTTGGTTAGTTTTAGACATTTTTTTCCAATACCTTTTTTTAAAATGTGATTCTATTTATTTAATTTTGGTGGGGATATTTAAGCTGTTATCATTGATTACATTTTGACCATATCTTTACTTTTAAAAACAATCTTTTTAAAACTAATTTATTGGCGCCAAAGGTTTTGTCAGTTTGTTTTTTTATTCTATCAAGAAATGGTATTTGGCTTAGATACCAAATATGTGTTTTTGTATGAGTGTAGTTGTAAAAAGATATCACAAATATATCACACTTGTCTTTGAAATGGAAGCTTTCTTTGTGATATAATCAAAGTTTTAGCAGCCATTTTTTTAAATTTCAAGTGGTTGAGACGTGATTAAGCAATTAAGTTTTATAATTAAATTTCTCACGTTAATTGTCCAAGATTTTGAAAAATGGAAAATCTGCTGTGTATTTATCGAATTTCACTTCTTAATTTATTTCTAAATTATTTTGCGAAGTTCTGATTATTGATGGATTTTGAGAAAAGAGATTGTCATTTTACTATCGATTGGCAATGTTTTATAAACCTAAAATAAGGAGAATGTGAAATTTTAACTCAAATGATCTTTAGGGCTATTGATTAAAATATGTAATTGCATTTGCTATTATTAATTTCATTTGATAATCCTGATTAGACAAAAATAATTTTATTATAAATAATAGTAGATATAAAAATGTCTCATATTAGTATTCTTTTAAAACTGTAATTTGATGAAGAATTTTATAGAATTCAAGCTCATAAGGCAGATGTAAATATTTGTGACCAGTTTATAAAATTGAAATAAAAATAATTGTAAATTAATACAAAAATAAAACTTGACAAATTCCAAAATAATAATGGCTTCCAATAAAAAAAGTTGTGAGGTCGGTTTATCCACTGTCGGATAGTACAAGTCAATTAAATTATTTCATAGATTATTTTAATGCTATGGGGCACTGATAATTTTTTACAATGTCTCTATGATATCTACCCTCAAGGCAATCTGACATGAACAGTTACACCAAAGTGTACTGACACAAATTTCAAAGGTTAATAAAACCGAACAGTGTATTTATTAGTAAATTTTCGAGCAATCCAAATTGATTCAGATATTTAAGATTGAAAAATACTCAAAAAATTGCCATATTGTATACTAAAATAGTTTATCACGGAGATTTCAATTTTTGATAAAATGAAAACTGAATAGCAAACCAATTATGTGGATTTTATTTGGCTGAGCAAAGGTAAATGATAATGATAAAGATTTATAGATATAGATAGGAGATCTGGTAAGCTGATTTATAGAAATATTTTGGTTGATGACTGATGAATTGCTTTCAACGATGAACTGATGACATATATTTGTATAACTTTACCTCTTCGAAATGAGGGAAAAGTATTAAAAATATTGATTCCTCGAGTATAATTCTTGTCATTTAACTAATAACAGTTTTGATGGTGGAGTCTCACAAAAAGAACCTTACCCCTTTAAACAGTGATGATCATAAATTTGGTTTATTTCTATTTTCAACTTTTAGTGTCAAAAATCATTTTACGGATTTTTTTCGACAATAAATAATTTTCAATTTTGAAAATTAATTTCGTATTCTGACGATAGTTTACATATATAAAATTCTTTTGTAACAATAATAGGTTGAAATGGTACAATCGAAAATAACATTTTCCAAGTGTCCATATGCTATATTGTTTTCTATTTTTGTGACCACTGAGTTAATTTTAGTGATAATGAAAAGTCATAATCAGAAATTTACTTATTTCTTTTAGAATCTTGATTTTAATGGTTAGTTTTTACCAGATTAGTTACAGAAGTTTGTGGAGAATAAATCCCAGAACCTACAGCTTTGTACAAGCCTACCACTTTAACTATATATTACATTAAATTTTATTCCAATTAAGTTTCATTCTGACCTTCTAAACCTTTCTACAGTAGTCAAAGTTGAGTATCATTTTATAATATTTATTTCAACAAAGGCTTTGTTTTGCATGACGTTATATGTGTTTTTGGAAAACACATTGTTATTGCTTCCTGGTCGATCCTTTTCTCTTATCTCATTTTTATAACCGGGTATTGTATTGTAGAAATTAACATTTTAGGAGTTAAGTAACAAACGGCGGGTTATCTCACACAGCTATGGATCTAGATTTTCGGTACTTTCACATTATTAAGACTGCTGTATATTTCCATTTTATTAAAATATTAGGTAAGAAATGCGCGATATTATGAATAACATTTATTACTGCATAAAGGACCAACAAGTGCGCATTTATTTTGTATATTTGTCTCATTTATAATATTTTATTAATAGTATCTTTTTTTTCGTTCATAAAATCAATGACAAAAAATATAAAATTTGTATTTGTATGTACTGTGATTTCGAACAAGTAAAGAGTGCCACAGTATCATACCGTAAAATATGTGATGTGTGTTGGTGATATTGTTATTAGTAATAGTCAATGCAGGAGATGATCTCAACGATTTAAACATTGAAATGTAAATCTGAAAGATGACCAACACGGACGACTTCCTCAGAGGATAGATGATGATGATTAAAAGAAATCATTGAAGCAGTTTCTCGACAAACTACTTGAGAACATGATAAGGTAGAATCTTGTTTCAGTTATTGCCGAAGAGGAAAAATGTCTTCGAGAAAAGAAACTAACTTTGGAAGAATTAAAATAAAAAAGAAAAGAATTTTCCAACCGATCTGTAAGCTTTTCAACAATGTTTTTGTAATAGGATTATGTATAGGGTTTCATGGAGTTATAGATTCCATAGGCCCGGAAGATCCGGGGATCCAATGATCTCTCCGGCGAGTATATTATTTATTGTTCAATTTGTTTTTTTCTTATTGCTTATAAAAAGTAATTCCACACTTTATTTTTTATTGATCATTGATTCTTAACATTAATTATTCTTCATATTTTTGTCTTCAGACATTGATTGTGATTTTGTGTTTCAGGAATTACTTTATTGTGATTTAAAGAAATTGAATCTTTGTTTATTACGATTGTTTTTTGTTCCTTTTGGTGAAAATAAAGATTATTGTAATTATTTTGATTCATTTAGTAAGGTTTATTGTGATCAATTTGATTTATACAGTACAGCGTACTTGGTTATTTTGATTCTCGAACACAGTAATAGCTATTTAAGGGGTCACAGAAACAGCGAGCATTAAGTTATATTTTGAGTATAATATTAAAAATATCTAGTAAACTAACAGCTTTTCCCTTGCAGATCAATTCCCTTTTAAATAAAGTTATAACTTCACAATAATTCCTTAACTACAGTCACGATTAATTGAGAACTACTGATTCCCATAGGATAATATTAGTTTTGTCACTTGAAAATTATTTCATTTCTTAAGAATTCCAGAGATTTATAAATTATATTAGAAAAATCTAATTTTTGTCTTAGAATTTTGAGTATTAGTATTATCCATTGAAAATTGACACTTGTTTAGTCACAAAAATCAAGAGTACTAAAAGAAATGCTGAAAATGGTAATAAAAAGATATTTTTGTGATTAAAACCATTTTTCCTGGGAAATTTTAATGATTTTTTGAATTATAAAATATATTTATGGAAATTATATTTAAAATAATTGATAGACAAAGGGTGCAACATTGATCCAGAAATCTGATCAAAGATAGACTATAAGTATCAATACGATTCAGAACTATTACTACTTATAATCAGCGATAATTTTTTAATTTCCGATACCTAAAAATCATTATAAAAACTTAAATAAGAATGTAAATCAAATTTTAACTTTTATAGGGAATCTGACTATAACCTATGTGTAAAAATTTAATGAAAAACTGACATCTGTCAAGAAAACCGATAACAGATCAATCCATTGAATGTTCTAATGAAATTCGTACTGTTCTTTAAATTCCCTCTAAGGTAAAGGTCATTTAATCAGCTTTTATTACCAAATGAAAAAATATATTATTTATTATCTTTTAGTGAACGGAGTTCCGTACTTGAGAAAGAAAAAAATCAATAAAATCATGACAAAATCAGAAATAACATTAGCAAAAAAATCAATAAACATTTATAAATGTTTATACAAATAAAGCTAGTGACTTATTCATTGTATTGCAGTATAATTTATTATTTGAAAAAATAAAATAATAAAATTAATTGTTAAAGACAGTAAAAAGTTCACATAATTCTATTTTGGAAAATATAAAAAATTTAAAACATTGACACGGTCTTTCACTTTAGCGAACAAGATTGAAGAATGAAATAAAAATAAATAATAAAATCAAAATTTAATATTTCTTAAATTAATTATTTTAAGCGGAATTTTACATCATAGAACACACATTCGCAAACCCCTATTGATAGGCTTTGGGATATTTTCATCTCGAAACTTTTCTTTTATTTTTAAAAAATAATAAGTTTTTTATTTTTTCGATAGTCATGGAAAATAACTTGAAAAATAACTTAAATTTTGGCGGAAAATTAGATAAAAAATCTATACATTTTACTGAACTTTTCTCGGTTGAGAGAGTTTGCAGATAACTAAATAAATGATAATCCGCTGATGCCAGAATCTGGTCTAATGATGGATGCATCATTTCTTCTTGGCCAAATTCGTTTAGTTTTTGCCGGGATTTCAAAGATATGTGTAGCTGGGATACAATGTTCTTCCTTATTCTTATGATTGAATATCTCCAAAAAGTTGAAACAATCAATGGAGGGTATTACGTAAAACTGTTGGATAAGTTGGATAGCATCATTTATGAAAAATTATTTTTAGTGCACGTCCATATATAGCATAAGTCAATGAATTAAAGTACGAACTTCTTTAACATCCCTCATATTCACCCGATTTGGTTCCCTCTGAGTTTCACCTATTTCAATAGCTGAAAATTTTCTCGGTGGAAAGCGCTTTTTCAGAACAGAAGAGATTTATGAAGCGGTAAATCATTATTTTGAAAGTCCTGATGAAAAAAACAACTTTCGAGAGGGTATAATGGACTTAGAGCATCGTATGAAGAAATGCATTAATCTTAAGGGAGATTATCTTGAAAAATAATGTGATTTTTGTTAAAATAAAATTTGTTTTTACTTTTCATTTAGCGAACTTTTCAAACCACCCTCGTAGTTCGTACATTATTGACATCATTAACTCATTTAGAATAAAAATTTTTAAAAAAATCTTTGATTTTTATATTTTAACATAAAACATTAACATTTAAGTAAATATAAAATTAAATTTTTGAAAAAATAAGAAATTTTTTTCCCAACCAAGTATTAATATTGATTAGTGTTATTAATATTATTATTAACAATAATAATATTATTATTATATCACGGATTTTATTACATTTAGTTTTATTTAATGTTTTGATTTTAACTTCAAAAAGTGTTATTGTTCCATGTTTAATAATCTTGAAAAATAATTATTATCGCAATTTTCATTATGTAAAGTCTAAAATTCATAGAATTATATTTTGATTTTTAGAAGTGTTATTTATCGTCATCTCCAATATTCGATAATTAGATTTTCATTTATTATTATAAAATTCACAATTCTCACTGAAAACTGTAACGAATGATAGTCTGTGCATTTTTTCAATTATTTTTGGTAAAACCAAACTAGTTCCATTTAATTTAACTTAATTTACTTAAACGTTTAAAGTAATAAATTAATTATTTAAATTATTTATTACTTTTTATTATTCTTTTAGAAAAAATTCTATTTTCAAGCATTTTATGTTTTTTGTTAAAATTTTCTCAGAGCGAATCAGTTTGTCCAAGTAAGTGTTTGATTTTATTATATTTTTAAACAAATAATGAGAATATTATGTATATATTATATTAAAAATAACAAATTGAAATAAATATATAATATATATAAAACATATTCTTCTTTTCTTGCCATTTTATATAAACCATCAAAATTCTTTTAAGTTTTTAATTTTTAAATTATATTTCATAATATTAGGTATGGTAATTAGTTCTTATAGATTAATTATTATCATAAATATCATGTGTTATTGAAAATAAAACTAAAAGTGGTATTGTAATAGATCTATAAGATATCAATAGTTAGTACAGTGCAACTTCTATTTTGAACCACAAAATTTCAAAAATAGAAGTTGGTCCAATATTAGAAGTTAAGATATAAAAAGGCTATAAAACATGTTTTATATGAACTTATATGGATGTAATAATAGAAATTTAAAAAACAACAATAAATCCAATAAATAATAATATATTTCAACGTTTTTGAATTAAATAATCCGTAATTTTAGCTTTTAATTCATGCTCTTCGTATATCAATTATGAAAATGTTATATAACAAAATATTATTAAAACAAATTATTGAAATTTTTGGACCAAGAATTTTATTCTTTATATGAAAATATCGGGAAATATAATAAGTACAAATTATTTGTCCAAATATGGAGTTTGGTCCGATTTAAGAAAGTGGTCCATTTCAGAAATTGGTCCAAAATAGAAGTTGCACTGTATTTGTTTTAACTGATTAAATAGCTTATTTATTTTAGCGAAAATTCAAAATCATAGACCAAGAAAACAACTTTTGAGGGAATCATTATTATTTTGCTACGATGTAAAGAAATCAGCAGCCGAAGCCCATAGATTAATGCAAAAAGCTTACGGTGAATATATACTCATCTGAACCAACATGCCGAGAATGGTATCGACGATTTAAGGCAGGTGACTTTAACGTCGAAGACAAAGAACGTTCAGGACAATCAAAGAAGTTCGAAGATGATGATTTACGAGGAATTATCAAAGAACATCAATGCCGAACGCTTGAAGAAACCACACAGACATTGAATGTTGACAAGTCAACTGCTGATAAACGGATGTACGCATTGAGAATGATCCAAAAGTATAGAAAATGGATACCACATGATTTGACCAAAATACAGCAAGAAAATCGGAAAACTGTTTCTGAAATGGTTATGACAAGGCACTCATTTTTACCTCGAATTATAACTGATGATAAAAAATGGTTGTGGTACAGAAAATCATGGACATCATCGGAGAACCATCAAAATCGACTGTAGAAAGATGGACAAGCAAAAGTAAAGAGATGCTATGTATCTGGTGGGACCAATGTGGAGTATTGTAACAGCAGAAATTACTCGATTTAAGTCGAAAAATAAGTACCAAGAGACCACAATATGGCCTAAGACATGATTGGATCATTTTGTATAACGCCAGACTACATTTTGCAAAACCAGTTAAAGAAACATTGGAATGACTTGATTAGGAGGTTCTACTTCACCTAATGTACTCACCAGACATAGCAACATCTGACTTCCAATTGTTTCGATCCATGTAGTATTCTCTTGCTGGACAGGCCTTCAATTCCAATGAATATGTCAAAAATTGGGTGGATTAATGGATTGCTTCAAAAAATCAAGATTTCTTTTACCGCGGAATCCATTCTTTACCAAAAAGATTGTCAAAAGTTGTACCTGTCAACGGAAAATATTTTAACTGAAATAAATGTTTTGTTACTTTTAAATAAATGACTTTATTTTCATAAGAAAACGATGGCAGTTAATTTCCATACCTAATATGTCAAAGTCCTGGAGCTTGCAATTATTCTAAATAAGTCTGAAAAGGTTTGTAAGAAAAACATCTGATAATTTTAATTGGAGGAAGTAATATAAATTTGATAAAGAATTCATAAAAATTAACACTTCAATTTGTTTTAATTGTTTTAAATAATTAAATAATTAAACAAAATTTTCAATTATAGGATGAAATATTTTCCAGGCAGTATTTAATGACATTTAAAATTAGCAAAATAATATATTATCGATAAATTATGTCTATTGGTTAATAATTTTATATTTATTATAATATTATTATTGCGAATATTACTATACATTATAAACCTTTTTACTTGAAGGGTTATTTTATATTTTTGTATAATATTATATATAATATACCAGGTTGAGTCAAAAGTCATTAGCGTTTTTATTCAATATATTCAATTACAAGAATAACAAAAAAAAATCAC
>JBBMKC010107319.1:0-16514 GCA_037834085.1 Bipalium vagum
TTACTAGTTTTCTATTAATGGTAACTTGATGTTACCATAATATTATTTTTCTTTAAAATATAATTTATAAGTAAATACATAAAAAATAAATGAATGAATATAATCACTACTAATACTAATACATGTTAATACTATATCTTATCTTATTTATTAATCCTAATATTCATATATGTCATTATTATACCTTTATTATGCTATTTCATTTCCTTTTGTTTATTATTTATTATTATTATTTAATTATCGTTTTATTTTTAATATTTTATTAATCAGTCAAAATCGATTTTTCTTTTAATACATGTATTATATCGAATAAAAAGGCAATACAATGCCACGAATAAAAGTAATACAATAATACAACATTAAGGATCACTACAGGATGTCAAATGTTTCAGTTAAAGAATCACAAATATATAGAAAGGATGTCACATGTTTCAATTCACTAATCACCTGGAGGGATTGGGACTGACGGAACCGATGGTGATGGTTTTGATAGATTGGTTGGATTCGGTCGTAGTCTCCACAACTATACTGACAAAATTTATTTATTTTCTTGTAAAAAATAAATGAAATAACATTTATTTAGACAATTTTTATTACAAAAATGAAGTTTTTTTCTCAAATACATTTGGGTACAATTTAATCTTCTTCTTGAATGCAAATAACCTGTTATTGAAAAATCTTTCAGAGTTTCTATAGGTTGCAGGAACAGACAGCACTTAGATACTTTTCTTAAAAATTAAGGAAAATACTTCGTTTTTAATCCATAAAAATTTTCATCAAAATTTCCCGTTGAACAATTTCTAAAACCAAATTAATCTCTTTGGTCAAAGGCTATTCTTTCAAGAATATATCAGGTTTCTCAAATTTCCTATTTTTTGCATTAGACTCAATAGATTCTTGTTTTGATGTTTGATATCTAGTGTAAGCTGTTTAATAATAAATTGATCATTTTAAAAAAATCTTGATAATCTTCTTGGTGATGGGCCAGATGCCTTTTAAGTGCTGTATTGTGCTTGTCTTTAGGTCAAAATGTTATCTATTATATCATTTTTAGAAAATTAAATAAGAAATATATATGTTCGCTTACGGTTAATAAATTGAAAATCAAGAATAATATTACTGTAATTCTAACTGATTAAGTCTAAGTCATGACCTATATTAAAATTACAATTAGGTCGGTATTTGACCGACTTACATCATTGGTGATAATAAATGTAGAAAATAGAATAAAAGAAAAGGATAGATATGATTCTTCGTCAATTCTCATGACAGGAAATATTTGAACATTAAAAATTTGAATTTGAAGATGTTTAAAAATTTTAAAAAATCTTAAATGAAATGGTAATATTAAAAAAACGTGTTAGGTTTTTAAAACGCACAAACCCTAAAGATCGTGAGTGATAATAATAATAATAAAACTACTAATAATTATTAAAAATGTTCTTTTACTATAATAAAATAATATTTATAATAATAATTTATCAAAATCTTGCAGTCGAGATAATGATATATTTATATAAATCAATTAATATTACAAAAATAAAATATTATTATTTATTATAAATTATTATTTTTTTACTAACTTTACTAAACTTTATCTCGGCGTGAAGATAAAGTTAGAATTTATTGGCTATTAGTGAAAATAACCGTCTACGGCTATTTAGAAAGACGCTATCTCCAGAAATTTGACCAAGATATTGAAGTTGAACTCTGAGAGAGCATTTTCAATTCAATTCAAGTTCGAGGAAAGATTAATGGATGAGCAATTCAAGAAGATTTTATCCATAATTTTTATTTTATTGATGACTAAGCAAAAGGATTTCGCAATGGGATCCAGGGATCTTGAGAATCATCAGGTGACCTGCAAATGACCAGATACACACTGTCGCTCCGGGTGAGAATATTTTTGATTTTTCTTGTTTTTCATTTCTCTTACATTTTATTCTAATTTTATTTTGTTTTAATTACATTAAAATTTGTTTTAATCATATATTGTTTCATTGTTCATTTGTGTTTTATTATTAACTTGATGATTATTAACATTGATTTTTGATTATTGGGAATCGATTATAAACCTTATTCAGACATTTAATCAGTTTTAATTCTTTGAATTTTCAGAAATTTTATTTTGATTGGTGTTACTGCATGTGATTTTGTTTTAAGAATAATAAAGTTTTATTGTGATTGTTTTGATTCAATTTGGGGTGTAAATAGAGCTAAGGCTTTATTTTGGAAGTTTAAATTTATGTAGCTGTAAAAGTAAAACAAGCACAACATTAGAAAGTGAAAAGTTTGTGGTGACAAACTAAAGTTACATATTTCGATTAAGGAAAATAGTAAAAAATGAATTTTCATTTTTAAGGATAAAATAAATTATTTTTAATTTTATTAACAATTACTTTGAATAAAATATTCATATTTTTTGACTTTTAAAAGTAAATGTTAAATTTATTTTATAAAAAGCCTTAAGTAGCATAAACATTGTTATTTTAAAAAATTCAAAATGTCTTGTTATTTTTTTTATATTTTTGTTTATAATTGAGAAAGTTAATTATCATATTTAATGATCTGATATCGTTCCTCTATTAGTAAAACTTTACAATTGTTCAAAGAGAGAGGTGGAGTTAATTTTAAAAAATTAAAAATCATCAATTATTATAGGAAAATTTTGAAAAATATTTGTTTTTGAATTTAGAAATGGAAAAATTTATTATTAGAGATCATCCAAATAATCAATTGGATAATACTAAAACTGAAGAACTATTGGATTTTGTTGAGGGAGAAATGACTTTTGCAATATTGAAACCTAATATCATAAAGAATAATATAATGGGAAAAGTATTAGACCGGTTGAAAGAAGAACATCTTGATATAGTCAAACAAGAAATTAGGAATCTTACAAAACAAGAAGTTTTACAATTATGTCATAATTATGAAAAAAATAAAGATGAAATGGTTCAACAAATGACTTCTGGCAAGTGTTGCATTATTGCTTTGAAATCAGAATTTTCCAATCCCGTTTTACATTTGAAAGAATTGACAGATCCAACAGATACGGGAATTCAAAAAAATACCGAGGAAAATAATAAGAGAATGAATGAGATAAAAGATTTGCAAAATAAATATTCGTCTGCTTCTGGGATTTCATCGATTAATTCAATTAATTTATCTCCCGAGTCATTGTCTAAAAGACTTGATAAAATAATGGATTCTGATAATAAATCTATAAGTAATCCAGATAATGTCAAATCAATTTTTGAAATTTATGATTTAAGAAATAAAATTAATGAGGCTGAAGCAAATAATGAAATTATAAAATGTATCTGGATCACGTTTCCTGAATTGGAAATTAAAAAATCCGAAAAAGGCATAAATTTTCAGTCAAAAACAATTCTTAACCCAGACATTTTAAAATCTATCTCTATACCGGAACAATATCAAAAACCAATTGGTTTATTTCAATCAAATAATGAAACATTAAATGAAATATGGATAAAGTTTCCTGAATTAATTTTGAAAAAGTCACATAAAGGAAAAGATTCTGAGTTAACAGTCTTAGCGAATCCAGGAAATCTCCAAAAGATCTATAATAATGTTATATTTCAAAAAGGAATTATTACAAAAAAATACTATGGTGAATCTTTCAAATCGATTTTTATAAATCCTCCGAAATTGGTTTTCAAAAAAAAAGATGAAGCCAATAATTTTGATACTATAGAAATATTTAATTTGGATAGTCTAAGAGCAATTTTTGGAATGCAGGAATTTCAAGAACAACTTCATTCGGCTGAAACAAGAGGTGAAATTTTAAAATCTATTTGGATAAATTTTCCTGATGATTTGAAGTCAAATGGGTTGGTGGATTATGATTCCATGAAAGCCTTTAATCAAGATAGTTTAAGAATACTTTGTAAAATGAAAGAATTTCAAAATGAAGTCAGTTCCTCTGAATTACAAATTGGATCTCTAAAATCAATTTACATAATATTTCCTGTTATGATGTTTAAAAAGAATATTGACAATAAAAGTGATTCTGAAACAAGTATCACACTTAATTCCAGTAGTTTAAAAGCTATTTACAGAATGGAAGAATTTCAAAAAGAAGTAAGTTCTCAGGTGGAGTCCTTAAAATCAGTTTCTTTAACTTTTCCTGAATTGATATTCAAAAACTCCGAACAGTCAAAAGAATCTGTAAAATCATTTCTAGTAAGTCCAAGTAATTTAAATTCTATATATGGATCACAGGAATTTCAAAGTATAACCAATTCAGTCTTATCACAAGCGGAATCAATAAAATCTATACAAATAACGTTACCTCAACTGATACTGAAAAGTGTTGAAAAAACAGAACAAACAGAAATTAAATTTATAATAAACCCAGATTTTTTAAGTAATATATATAGGGCATCTGATTTCCAAAAGAAAATCAAATCAGCTGCTTCACGTGGTGAGATATTAAACTCTATTTGTATGACATTTCCTGAAATGGTATTCAAAAAAGCGGGCAAGTTTAAAGATTCCAATATTAAAGCTGCTCTTAATCCAATTATTCTAAAAACGTTATATGAAACTAAAGAATTTCAAAAGGCAATTTATTCAATTGATTCTTTGAAGTCGATATTTAAAACTTTTTCTAATAAAACAAAGACACCTGAGAAAATTAAAAAATCAGATATTAAAACACTAATTAAGGAAAAGAAAGTTATCAATGAGAATGTGAAATCAGTGTTTATTACATTTCCGAATTTGGTTATCAAAAAATCTGACGGAGTCAAGGAATCGGAAACTGAAATCACTCTTAACCCAGAAATTTTACGAACAATATACGGAATGAAAGAATTACAAAAAGAAATTCATTCAATTAATTCGAAGGATGAGATCCTGAGATGTGTTTCTATAAATTTTCCTACATTGGAATTACATACATCTGATAATTCTAAGAAATCTGAAACTAGAGTTATTGTTAACATGGGAATTCTGAAACAAATTTATGAAATGCAGGAAATTCAAAAAAGAATGTTATTAGCTAAATCACGTAGAGAGTCTTTCAAATCTATTTACTTGCCTTTTCCTAAATTGGAATTTTATAAATTTGAAAGTTCCAAAGATTTGATTACTAAAACCATAACTAATCAAAATGGTTTAAGATCAATTTATGGAATACAAGAATTTCAAGAAAAAATTCATTCTATTCAAACATCAGATAACGCTGTGAAATCTGTTTTGATAACATTTCATGATGACTCGAACACCACAAGATCTTTGGATTTTGATCATCAACAAGCTATGAAGCAAGACTGCTTAAAAGAACTTTGCAATATAAAGGAATTTCCTAAAGAAGAAAATTCATTAGAGCCTAAAGTTGAATATTTAAGATCAATTAATGTAAAATTTCCTGAAATGTTGTTTAAAAATCCATATAGAAATATTGATTCACGGTCAAAGGTTGCACTTAACTCTAAAAGCTTGAAATTAATTTACAGAATCGAAGAAGTTCAGAAAGCAATCCATTCTATGGAATCTAAGGGACAATCTTTAGAATCTATTTCGATAACATTTCCGGAATTAGTGATAAAAAAGTCATACCAGAATAAGGAGTATGAAACTAAAATCATATTTAATCCTAATTATTTAACGAGAATTTCCGAAACAATTGAAATCCAAAATGAAATAAATCGGGTTAATTCTAATGGTCAGCATTTGAAATCTATTCTTGTAACATTTCCTCAATTGGGTTTCAATATTAACAATTCAGAAAATAAAACAATGCTTAATCCACATATTTTAGAAGACATTTTTGTGACCAAAGAATTTCAGAAAGAAATGTTTTTAGCTAAGTCACGAGATGAGTCTCTGAAATCGATCTTGATAATTTTTCCTGAGTTAGTTTTCATGAAAGATGGAGTGTCTAGTGGTTCGGAAATTAAATTTTATATTAATCCCCGTATCCTAAGATCAGTATACGAAATTCAAGATTATCATAAAATTATTGATATATCTCTAACAAGTAGTAAATTACTGAAAGCAATGTGGATAACGTTTCCAGAATTAATATCAAGAACAAATAAAGATTCCGAGAAAAAAGTTATTCTTAATCCAGATTATTTGAAATCGATTTATGTAATGCAAGATTTCAAAAAATTAATTAGTTCAATGGAAATTCACGGAAAATCATTGAAATCGATGTATATAAATTTTCCTAAATTGGTTTTAGAGTCGTATGATCTAGAAAAAAATTATGAAGAAATAGCCATACAGAATCCGGATAAATTGCAAACTATTTATGACATGGAAGACTTTCAAAATGGAATCATTTCAGCAAAATCACGCGGAGAGTCTCTTAAATCCATTTGTGTACATTTTCCGAAATTGGAGTATTGTAAATCTGGCCAATTCAGAAGTTCAGTTACTAAGCTAATAATTTGTCAAAATAGTTTAAGATTAATTTATGAAATGCAGGAATTTCAAGAAAAGCTTTATTCAGCAAAAGTAAGAGGTGAAGTTTTAAAATCTGTTTTGATAACATTCCCTCATAGTCCAAATAAAATTAGATCTTTGGATCTTGATCTTAAACAGGCCATTAAGCAAGATAGCTTAAAAGAAGTTTACAAAATGCAAGAATTCAAAAACGCTATTAATTCTTCTAAATTACAAGCGGAAGATTTACATTCTATTTTAATAACTTTTCCGGAAATGGAGTTCAAGAAAACTGATGATCTCATTAATTTTGATAACAAAGTTGTGCTCAATCCAGACTATTTAAAAGAAGTATTTAAAATGGAAAAATTTCATGAAAACATCATTTTAGCTGAATCTCGAGGTGAAACCATAAAATCTATTTCAATAAACTTTCCTGAAATGATTTTAAAAAGGTTTAATCAAGATCAAAATGATGAGACCAAAGTTGCTCTTGATCCAGATAGCTTAAGAGCAGTTTATGGCATGAAAAACTTTCAAAACAGAATTAACTCAATTGAAGCAAAAGATGAATCTTTAAAGTCATATTTGATAAAGCTATCGGAAATTGGGTTCGTAGGGAAAAACAAAAACGGCGATTTTGTGTCTAATGTAATTGTTAATCCGGAAAGTTTACGAACACTTTATTTAATGCCCGAACTTCGACAGACAATCCATTCAGCTGAATCATGTGGTAAAGCTTTGAAGTCGATTTGGATACTTTTTCCTGAAATGGTTTTTCAGAAAAATGATGGAGATCAACATTCTGAAAATAAAGTTACATTAGGGCCAGATTTTTTGAAAGCAGTGCTTGAAATGCAAGAATTTCGTAACGGAATTAACTCAATTGGCTCAAATAATGAGTGTTTAAGATCAATTAATATAACATTTCCACAATTGGTATTGATAAAATCAAACGAGATTAAGGAATATGAAACTAAAGTTCTACTTAGATCAGAAAATTTACAAAATATTTATGAAATGCAGAAATTTCAAAAAGAAATAAAATCAATTGAATCGAGCGGTGATAGAATTAAGTCAGTTTTGATAACGCTTCCTGAACTGATAATTGAGGAAGTCACAAAAGGCAAGAATTCTGATATCAAGTTCATACTGAATCCAGACGATTGTAAAAAAATTTACGATATGCCAGATTTTCAAAAAGAAATTATCTCAGCTGAATCCCGCTGTGAAACACTAAAAGCCATTTTAATCAATTTTCCCAAAATAAAATTTAAAAACTTTGATCAAGAAAAAGATATCTTGACTAATTACATTGTTCATCCTGGTAGCTTAAGGAAATTGTACGAAATGGAAGAATTTCAAGAACAAGTTTATTTAGCTAAATCACGAGGTGAAGTTTTAAAATCGATTTTGATAACTGTTCCTGATGAGCCGAAGTTCAAACGATCTGTGGATCTTAATCTAAAACAAGAAATTAAATACGATAGTTTAAAAGTATACGGAATGCATGAATTTCAGAAGGCAATCAATTCATCGAAATCACTTTTATCTTTATCATATTTTATCCATATAAAATTTCCAGAAATGAAATTCAAAAAGAATGGTGACCTCAAAGATTCTGATACTAAAGTCATTCTTAATTCGGATTGCTTGAAAGAAATATACAAACTACCAGAGTTTCAAAATATGATTAATGTAGATTCATCTGTTAACGATTCTTCTAAATCTGTTTTGATAACCTTTCCTGAATTATCAATAAAAATGACTAACCAGGTTAATGATTCTGATAAAATAATAACCTTTAATCCAAATAATTTGAGAAAAATTTCCGGATTTCAGGAATTAATAAAAGCTTTTCTTTCAGCTGAATCAAACGGAGAATCTTTCAAATCAATTAACATAAAATTTCCTAAATTAATAATCACAAAAACCGAAGGATCTAAAGATTACGAAACTACGGTTGTTCTTAATCTGGATAGCATAAGATCAATATATGAATCAGATGAATTTGAAAATTTGTCACTTGAATCGTTAAAATCAATTTCCATAAGATTTCCTGAATTGATTATAAAAAAGAGTAATAAAGAAAAGTCAGTAGAGAAAAGAATTATTCTTAATCCAGAAAGCTTAGAGAAAATTTACGAATTACAAGAATTTCATGAAAAAATCAATTCACCTGAGTCTAGAGGTCAACTTTTGAAATCAATTTGTGTGAATTTTCCTGAACTGGTTATTAACTTTTCTGCCGATGACAAGGAAAGTGAAATTAAAATAATTCTTAGTTCAGAGGAGTTTACAGCCATATACGGAATGCCAGAATTTCAAAAGGAAATTTTTTTTGTGGAATTAAAGGGTGAGTCTTTGGAATCAGTTTCTGTAAGTTTTCCTACATTGATATTGCAAACATCTAATTCCAAAAAGGAGTTTGAAACTAAAGTAATACGTAACATGGGGATTTTGAAACAAATCTATGAAATGCATGAATTACGAAAAGGACTTTTATCAGCAAAATCACGTGGAGAGTCTCTCAAATGTATTTTAGTGCCCTTTCCAATTTTGGAGTTCTATGAATCTGATAGATCCAAAGGTTCGATTACTAAAGCCATAACTAGTCAATGTAGTTTAAGATCAATTTACAAAATGCAGGAATTTCAAGAAAAAAGTTTTTCAGTTGAAACCCAGGGTAAAGCTTTAAAATATACTTTGATTACAAATCAGGATAATTTAAAGTTTAAGGAACCTTTGAATTCTGATCTGAACAAATTAATTAGTGAAGATAGTTTAAAAATAATTTGCAAAATAAATGAATTTCAAAAAGATATGAATTCTTCTAGACTTCCTATCGAATCTGTAAAATCAATTATAATTACGTTTCCTGAAATGATTTTTAAAAATATTGATACAAAAGCTGAATCCGAGACAAAGGTCATACTTAATTCTAATATCTTAAAGGTCATTTGTGGAATACCAGAATTTCAAAGCTTAGTGGACTCAATTGAATCACGGGGTGGAAAGCTAAAATCAATTTCTATAACGTTTCCAGAATTGGTGATAAAAAAGTCTAAAGAATTTGAAACTGAAATCACAATTAGTCCAGATGTTTTAAGTACAATTTGCGAAAATCAAGATTTTCAAAGTATTGTTAATTTAATTGAATCTCAGAGTGAGTGCCTAAAATCAATTATGGTAAGGTTTCCTGAATTGATAATCAAAAAGTCCAATCAACGCAAGGAAGAAACTGAAACTAAAGTTATTCTTAACCCAAATAGTTTCAAAAATATTTATGCATTGCAAGATTTTCGAAATGAAATTAATACAATTGAATCTGAAGTTGAATGTTTGAAATCATTTTTGATAAAGTTTCCTAAAATGAGTTTTAACAAATTTAATCTTGAGAAGAGTGAAAATGCAAAGGTCATAATTAATCCAAGTACTTTGACAGGCATTTATAAATCAAAAGAGTTCCAAAAAACATTAATTTCAATCCAATCTAACAACGGGTCCTTAAAATCAACTTTATTAACTTTTCCTGTCATAAAGTTAAAAAAGTTGAAACAATCAAAGGATTCTGAATTAAAAATCATTATTAACCCAAATAATTTAAAAGAACTTTATGAAATGAACGAATTGCAGAAAGAAAAATTTTTGATAGAATTTCGGGGTGAATCTATAAAATCCATATTGGTAAATTTTCCTACAATAACGTTGAAAAAAACAGATCAATCAAACGACTCTGAAACCAAAGCTATCCTTAATGCACAAAGCTTGAAAAAAATCTATGAAATGCAAACTTTTCAAAAGGGAATTTATTCTGCTGAATTGCGCGGTGAGTTTCTTAAATCAATTATTATTAATTTACCAAAATTGATGTACAAAAATAATAATAACACAGATAGCTCTCTAATTACAAATATAATTAAACTGAGAAGTTTAAAATCTATTTACGAAATGCAAGAATTTCAAGAAAAAATTATTTCAGCTGAATTAAGTGGTGAAACCTTGGACTTTGTTTTGATAACTGTTCCTGGAAATCAGGATTACATGGGATCTTTGGATAGTAAGGAAGATAGCTTAAAAGGAGCTTGCAAAATTAAAGAATTTCAAAAGATAATGAATTCATTTGAATCAAAAAATGGACAATTTGAATCTATCAATGTATCTTTCCCTGAATTAGTTTTCAAAAAATCTAACTATGAAAATGATACCGAGACTAAAGTTTCACTTAATCCAAATAGTTTAAGAGAAATTTATGGTATGCAGGTATTTCAAAACGCAATTATTTCATCCGAAAATGGAGGAGAATCTTTAAAATCTCTTTGTATAACGTTTCCGGAAATTATTCTAAAGAAATCAAACAATGGTAAAGAATCTGAGTCCAGAATTTTACTAAACCCAGAAAGTATAAAAGATATTTATGAATTACAAGAATTTCAAGAAGCAATTTATTTAGCAGAGGCAGAAAATATGTCCATAAAATCAATCTATATAAATTATCCTCAACTTACTTATAAGAAGACCAATGACTTCAGCAATCAGCAGAAAATTATTATTTTGAATCCAGATAGCCTAAGATCAATTTATGAAATACAAGATTATCATAATCAAATTGACTTGGCCAAATCTCGTGGCGAATCCTTAAAATCAATAAATTTTAATTTTCCTAAGCTTGAGTTTAAAAAGATTGATCAATCTGTGTACCCTGAATCTACGGGGATGCAAATATCAGATAATTTAAGACCAGTTTTTTTAATGCAGAGTTTACCAAATGGAATTCAGTCAGCTGATTCTCGCAGCGAGGCTCTCAAATCAATAAACCTTACTTTTCCTGATTTGGTGGTTAAAAAAGAGAATCAATCCATAGAATCTGAGACTACAGTTATTCTGATCCCAGAAACAATATATCCTGATGAGAAAAATTCGTTTGTTAATCAATTCAAGACCGCTGGTCTTAAGATTGTCAATCAGGTCAATATACCAATCTTAAAAAATGATATAAATTTTTTATATTCAGATTTGAGCTTTAAAAAAAATGTGAGTGATGAAAAAATTAAAGAGCTTCAAAATTCTAATTTTGATATTTTCATGGTCAAAGGAAATAATTGTGTAAAAATAGTAAATTGTATGTTAGAAGTAAATTTTCCAGAAAGCATAAATAGAGAGTACAGCAAATTACTTGACAGAAATGGCCAAATTCCCGAATTTGTGTATACATCTAAAAATAAAGTCGTGGGTTTTAGGGATAAAAATTATTTTTTTGCACCAGAACCTACATTTGCTATATTGAAGCCAAATGCATTTAATCGGCGTGATGACGTCTTTAGATTAATTAAAAATGCTGGATTTACTATCTCATTAGCAGACGAGATTACTCTCACGTCAAGTCAAGCAAAAGAAATATATTCAAATATCAAAGAGGCACCATTTTTTAAATTAGTTATTGAAAATATGATTAGTGGACCTTCAGTTGTGATGATTTTATCCAAATATGATTCTGTAATACAATGGAAGCAAATGATTGGACCAATAGATCCTACAGACGCAATTGAGGAAGGCTATGGTAAATTAAGAGGAATGTTCGGATCAACTCTTATCCAAAATGCGTTTTATGGAGCGTCGAGTAAAGATGAAGCTTTTCGTTGTATGAATTTGATTTTTGGGAATATTCAATTTGATGATCAAGGAAATGTAACTAATGTAAATTCTAAAGACATTTTAAATTCTTCAGTTATATATCGTCCAATAACAGTGGAGGAGAATGAAATTAGAGATGTTTTAAAACATTTAAAATTCGAAGACAATTCAGTAAAAGTGATAAAAATAGAAAAAGAATGTTCTTTTAGAGATTTAGCTAAACTTTATTCTACGATAATTGATCCATCTGCATGTAAACATTTAAAATGTTTTGTGCAAGTATTTTCTCATATAATTCCGGTTTTCTCTGAGAATGAAGAAGAAAGTTTTTTAAAAATTAATCAAATTATTCATTCTTCCCAAACTCAAATGAAATGTAGTCTGTGTTTTGATTTTTGGATTAATAAGTTTGAGAGAAGAATTGTGACACCAGAAAATAATTATGTTATTTATAAAATTATCGATTAAACATATTTTTATCTAAACCATCATCTATATTAGGTTTTTTTATTTAACAAATAAGCTGTATCAAAAAGAAATAAATAATAATATTATTATTGACTTAGAACGGTAAAGAAATACAACCAGACTAGTCCTCATATCAAATACTTATTAAACCTAAAACATTCCAAAGTCAGGTATTAACTGAACGGATTATACATATCATTATAATTATTTACAGAAATTTATTTACTAAGTGTTCGAAAAGTCACTGTCCAAACATAAAAAACACTAGTAGTAAAAAAATTACCAAAATTATTTAAAGGTGCATTCTTTTAAACTATGAAATTCAAAATTTTAAGAAAATCTATCAATTTGTTGACATTAATGATAACATTAAAATTACATACTCAGTTTTGATTTTTTAGATGGAAAAAGGTAAATTCCGCATATTGATTAAGAATTACTTTTTTGTGAAAGAAAACACCAGAAGAAGCAAAAAACTGGTTAAATATTGCTCTTTCGTATTTAATGATAAAAAATTAGCTCGTTAACTTTAAACACGATCGTATAAGCACAGATGACGCTGAATGATACGGTCATCCAATTGAAGGGGTTGTGTCAGAGAACATTAGAAACATCCATGAAGCAATTATGAAAAATCAAAATCCTCCAGTTATCAAACCTCGAAAAGATATCAATCAATAGTGTTTGGTAAATAATTTACGATGAATTGGAAATGAAAAAGCTTGTCGTAAAATGGATGCCGCAAGCTGAGATTGGTGTGAAGGTTGATATTGAAACTGGAATTTTAGAAGATTTCATTTTATTATCTAATTCATGATTCATTTTATTTTCCTTGCAAACGATTTTGGTAAACTCTGAATTATTATTGATTTTTTTTTAGGTTCCATTACAGCCCCACAATTTCAATAAATTCTTTATTAAGCTGTCCGATGCATTCCTTGCATATTAGAAAGCAGGCGGTGCTTGTCTTTAATAAAATTAATAGTTTAACATCAGCACAAACTGCATAACAAGTTTCAATAGTTTGATTCCTATGCTCCAGATCTTTGCCACGTACTGTTTGAATTTTATGATTTTTAAATAAATTAATGATTTTTGTTCTTGCATAAAATGTATTTTTGTCAAAAGTGTGTCCATTGTAGAGAACACATCATTTTCTGAATCTCATTTGAATATTATAGAAGGGGACCATGTTCAAATTAAAAATATTAAATTATTTATGATTTCTCTGATTTTCTGTCTATCTAATTGTGAATTCATATTTTTATATTTTGGAAAAATTAAATTGTGTTTTTATACTTTTTATTCTTTTAGTTATTTTAGTTATTTTGGTTATACCTATGGTTATTTTGCTCTATACTCATGATTATTTTGGTTATAGTTATTTTGTTATTTTGTTTGTTCGTGGTTTTTCTTCGTACAATTTGTTTTCGTTTTCGACCTTATAATACTTTTATTAATACTTTTCAATAAAACTTTTTTCATATTTCTTATATTTTTCATTCTTTTTTTTTTTTTACTTTTTTTCATGTTTTTAATGAAACTTTTGATGAAATATTTTGTATTTTTTTTTTGAAAGAAGTGATCATACAGGGTAAGTGATAAAAAATGTGAACAATAAAATTTTTTTAAAATGCAAAAAAATTCAAAATTTTTTAAGAAAAAAGGGCTATTCTAAAAAAATCAAACAAACTTTCGCTTTTGCACATTCTTTGTTTTTCGTACTACTGACAAATTCTGATTGATTTAAATATTTTCAATTTCTTTTTAATTTTAGGAAAAGGAAATAATCTCGTTCAGTGAACACAAAATTATTATAAATAGTCAAGGTGATCCTAGTTTTTCCCAGTTTATATTGAGCCCATTGATAAAATTCATTAAATAAACAATCTTCTTTTGTTATTTTCTTTCTATACCTATGAACCATAAGGTATTAGAATATTTTGGATTTTTAAAAAAGATTTCATAGAATTGTGAAGTAATCAAATTGCCCAAAAATCCTTCAAATTATCAATCCAAAAATCAATCAGTAGTCAAAAATCTAAGTCATCAGAAATTAATTTTACTGTGATTTTGTGTTTTTCATCAAAAACAATAATTTTACTACTATTTCATGTTAATTTCAATATATAATTTTACATTTATTAATATTTTTAATTAAAAAAATTTAAATATCAATAGATAATTAAAGTATTAAACGAAAAGAAAAGAAATAAAAACTTACGCTGCGTCATTTGAAAAATAGAAAAAGGACCATAGAAAGCGGAATCGGCGGAATCTGAAATAATAACAATGTGAAATAATAATGGCAGTTGTGAAGCAAGATCCGGTTAAAAATGATCTGCATTACATGTCATTGCTTGTAAGAAATCTCAGTCCTTGCACCACACTGCAGGTGTGGTATTCTTTATAAGTAGGGTATATACTGAAATCCTCAATGTCGTTGGGGTGTAATAATATGAAATGTTTCTAAATTGGAACAATTTGGTGTCGATAATCGCACTCAGGTTCTTTCTCACAAGCTCATAGTATCAAACACGTTTTTCCTTACCTTCCCCATGTTTTACACTAGGTGAATACTAAGTTAAAGTATCCCTTACTCTATTTCAAAACTGAAGTGGTAGTCTAGAATGTAGAAATATTTTTAAAAATTCTATTTTCTGAGCCTGGTAAAGTTAAGATTTGACTACCCACTGGAAATCATCTAAAACAAAATTTTATCAGTCCCCATTTTCCTACTTTAATTCTGGGGCACTCCAAGGTACAGATATTGGTCTGATTCGTTCGGCACATCCACGCAAAATTTGACAGAAGTGATTTTGGTGCACACTAAAAACAAATAATGTTATATTGAATAAAACTGAAATCTCGCTACCGCTGAATGCGAAAACAATAATAATGATAATAATTTAATAATAAAATTAAAACAATGAAAACAAATAAATGAAAATGAACAAAATCAGTCTCACCAAGAGCGACAAGGGGTCCCCGGGTCACCCTCTAGGCCCTTCTCAGGTCGCCTAAGAGTTCCCAAGCTCGCTGGGTCCCCTTGCAAAAATCCGACGGCATAATCACTAATTATTTTGGAATTGACGTACTGAATCTGGATACTTCTGATACTTCTGGATACTTTCTGGTTATCAACGGGAATAGCCGTCTCCTTTGATAGGCGTAGGGATTGGTCTATGATCACCAATCCCTACTCGGAGACGACTATTGCTTTCCACTATCTCCACGCCGAGATAGTCTCCATACTCCCGGGGCTAATGGATTTCGTGACGAAATCCATTAGCCTGATCAAAAAATATAATCCCCACGGCGGGATTCTGTCATTAGAAAAATGACAAAAATTATTTTTAAAAAATTTATTATTATAAAAAAATTTATTATTATTATTAATCAAAAAAAATTATTATTATTATTTAAAACTTATTATTCGTATTATTATTATTATTATAAAAAAATTTGTTATTATTAAGCTTCACAAATTATTATTATTATTATTATTATTATTATTATTATTATTATTATTATTATTATTATTCAAAAATTATTGTTAGTATTATTTAAAAATCCTTATTATTATTATTACTAACTAGAAATCATTATTATTGCTCCAAAAACTCAACAAAAGGAATGGGGTCAATAAACTTTAAGATCTAAGTGTTATGTCAGGGTTTTCATAGTAATGTGGGGACTCCCAGGCAAGGACCAGAGGCCAGAACTATCAAGAAAAAAGAAACAAAATTAAAACTTTGAACATTGAACATTTTGTGATCAAAATTTTTATCCTTTTGTATACAAAAAACCTTTTATTCTAATCTTTATTATGATTCCAATTCTCTTATAGAAAACATTGTATCTTTGAATGTGAAATATTAAATGTAAAATTGTTGATGATAAGTTCTGTAAACTATAAAAAAAAATAAAATAAACAAATAAAACAAAATAAATTATACTTAAATAAAAAATATAAAATAAATAAAATAATAAGA
>JBBMKC010107423.1:0-16513 GCA_037834085.1 Bipalium vagum
AAAATATAAAATATGATAATACGTAATAATGGTAATACCTTTAAATTGTTTATAAATTTAAATTTTCTAATTACTCGGTTTGTAAAATGATTAATTTAAAGAAAAATTTCAGTGTTGAATTTAAGATGTAAAGTGTTGAATTTAAAATGTAGTGTTGAATTCAAAATGTAAAGTGTTGAATTTAAAATGAAAATGGTATAATTAAACTATAATAATTAAACTATAGAATTACAATATAATAAGAACTTGATTGTGACTTTAAATTAACAATATCTTAACAAACATATATAATTCAATAAAATTTTATCTGATAATAATTAATGATATCAACAAACGAAATTCATTATGATATAAATTAACTAAGGTCAAATTTAAAAGAGTAGATCGGTTTAAATTGTTTAAATAATGTTTTTGATTAATTTTTAAATTTTATTATTTAATAAATATATATACATGTATTCATAAATGGTTTAATGAAATTTCAAATTTCAATATTATCGTGTAATTTTTTAGGCCAATCCTAAAATTGTAAATTGGAATCTCGAAGAAACTGTTGCAAGCGATTGCAATGTCTCTTATGACAAAGCAAACAAAGTTATAAAACTAATCAATGACGGTAGTACAATTCCCTTTATAGCCAGATATCGTAAAGAATATACTGGAAATCTTCCACCAACTACTTTACACAAAATTAAAGAAAAAATGGAAGAATGCAAGTATATAATATATTACTAATAACACTAAATTGACATAATTTTCCAATATTGAATGGTATCTGCAGAAATGTTATAGAACACGTTGAAAAATCTATGAAATCAATTGAAAAAACGGGACAGTTGACAGTAAACGTTAAAACAGCTCTACAAAACTGTAAGACAATGGACGATGTGGATTTTGTGGTAACTTTTATTCTATTTTCAATTTCCACTTAAAATATTAATTAAAAACATTTTAAACAATATTCAAGTTGTAATCATTTTTTCACTGTCATCTCCAAATTTAGACCGAACCATTCAAAACGAAGGGCCCAAGGTCTTTCGCCAGTCGAGCCAGACAGGCAGGTCTGGAACCATTGGCGCTCAAGATCTTGCAGGACCAGTCTAACTTCCGCTTGGAAGACTTTGTCCCGCAATCGGCCTTTGGTAAAATATTTTGTTAGCTGATTTCCGTTATCGATCTTGAACGGATATTCACATTTCAGTCGAATTCGAAAATTTAGAATCCATCGAAAAGGCTATCAAGGACTTGATTGCCGATGTGTTCTCCAAAGACATTGCCCTGTTGGACGAAGTGGAAAAGTTGTATGTGTTTATCGTTTGAAATTCTTTTTTGTCTTATCCGTCATTTCCTTATCCGTAGAAACTGTTACAAGACTACCGTTCTGGAATCGAGTCTCAAGAAAAAACTTATCAAGCCCGACCCGAAACTGAAGTTGGACGAAACGTTTAAGAAGCACATTAAAAAGCTGGAGAATTATCATAGCTTTCGCCGACCGGTCAATAACATGCTGGCACATCATGTAAAATCGATCTCCCTTAATTTTTCCAAAAATTTTATTTCAATATTTTCTGATTAACAATAAATTCAAAGTTACCATTTCATATTTTCTTTGAAAGAATAATCTATATCGACCAAATATATCGTGAATTTTCAGTTTAAATTCAAATCTATAGTTCTACTAGCTTCATTCTACTTAAAACAGTTTTATATGTTTTCGGCGAGTTTTCTGCGTTACAAGGTTCAAAATATTCAATGTGAAAATATTATTACGTTAATTTTTTAATTTAAAATTTTTTAAATTTAATCAATAATTTAAATGTATTTTTTAATTTTTGACGAAAAGTTTATTGGTTTATTCTTTAATGATATCGACTTTTTATTGTTATTTATCGGAAGATTGTTTTAACTTTCAATTTGAAAATAATTAATTTTTTCCCTCTAATTGATTTACCAAATTTTAGACATCTGATCTTTTGAATTATGATAACGGATTAATCAATCACTGATCAAAGATCAATATGGCAAAGTTAATTATTTAATTATGTCATAGTTAGGGTCAAAAAATATTGTTATTAATTTTTTATTGTGTTTGTCTGATTAAATACAGAATAATATTGGCCTGAT
Organism: Bipalium vagum; assembly: GCA_037834085.1. NCBI lineage: Eukaryota > Metazoa > Platyhelminthes > Tricladida > Geoplanidae > Bipalium > Bipalium vagum. The sequence goes on from JBBMKC010107423.1 coordinate 2,125, forward strand.
CTCTCTCGGTCTCTCTATTCAGGTTATGGCGATCAATCGGGGTGAAAAACTGAAAATTTTGAAAGTTTCCATCAAATTTCCCCATGCTCTAAAGTCTGTCTTTATCGATTTATGTAACAAGAAACATTTGAAGCAAATTTCCGATCGTTTCCGCGGCTTCGTTGCCAATTGTGCTTTGGACGCTTACGAACGGTTGGTGCTGCCTCATTTGATCCGGAAAATCAGGTAAAATTGATTTTCGGTTCTCTTTCTAAATTTTATAATTATTTACTACCATTATTCGATTTGTAAGTGTTTACAAAAATAATTCAATATTTTTCCTGTTTTTCATAGATTTTGTTTTTTTTTAATTTAAACTTAAAATATTTATTTTTCGTAAAAAAATTTCCAAATTTTTGATTTTTGATTGCTTCTGATTTCAATATAAAAATTATTGATAAAATATTTTATCGATTTTTTAACATTTTAAAATTAATTTCTGAGAAATTTTGATTAGATTTATAAAATTGATTGAAAAATTGTATCGATTGATTTTCTTAAATGATTTAAGAAATGAATAAAATCGTTTTCTTTTTCAACTTGCACTAACATTAACTTTTAATAGATCTAATATAAAAAATCAATATTGTCAGCAGATATTTCTTATATTTCAAATTTAAGTAGATAATTGAGCACCGTATTTTTTAATTTCTCTTATTTTTGTTTTCGCTTTAATTTATAGTGATTTAAGGAATTTTTAGAAATATCAAATTATTTTTGTTCTCTTTGAAAATGTTTCTCGGACTTATTTCTGATTTTTCTAATAATTATATTAATTTGTAAAAAATTAGATTTTTTATTTTTATTGTGTTTAAATTAAGAAATCAATTGTCCAAAAAAGCTCAAAGTGATTCGCTGACCGTTTTCGAGTCTAACTTGCGCCAATTAGTCATGTCGTGTCCATTGAGAGGAGTTTCCATTTTAGGTATCGATCCCGGTTATTACAACGGGTGTAAAGTCGTTGTTATCGACAAGAAGAGTCAACTATTGGACACGTGTGTGCTGTATTTGTCAAAGAACGATCAATGTCTAAAAGAAGCCCAATTGACATTTACAGAAATGGTTTTGAAACATAAAATAGAGCATATTGCCATTGGAGATGGTACTGGAAATGATATGGTGACGCGCTTCGTCAGCAATCTGATCCAGAGTAGGGCTTTTGGAGATCTGAATGTTCGATATGCTATTGTCAGAGAATGTGGAGCGTCCGTTTACAGCATAACGGCTGAAAGTAACGACGAATTCCCGGATCTTGATGTAAATCTTCGCAGTTCAGGTATTGTATTTTGGGTTTTGGTCATTTATTATTATAATAATCGATCATCATCATTATTATTAAGATTAATTAAAAGATGAATTATCTTTATATATTACTAAATCTAAGAATTGGTCTATCATACGTTTTTGATTTTTTAATATTTCTTATTTATTAAAAATGGATTTTTTTGGTTGCACTTGTTTATTTCATTATTGTCAATTCTTGTTTATTTTAATATTTCAATCTTTATCTTTCTGAATCATTACATTTCTCAGTGTCCATTGCTCGCCGCCTGCAAGACCCGCTTGCCGAATATGTCAAGATGGATCCCAAGAACCTGGGTGTCGGAATGTACCAACATGACCTGACCACAAAATCGTTAGTGGACCGCGTCAATGCCGTGCTTGATGATTGTATCAGCTTCGTTGGCATTGATATCAATCACGCTCCTGTGCACATTCTCCAGCATGTCAGCGGTCTCGGTATCGTGAAAGCCAGCGCAATCGTCGGATATCGGGAGAAATACGGACCTTTCAAGTTTATTTTTCCCATTTGTGACTTATCCGATTTTCATTGGTTATTTTTTGTCCTGTCCAGAAATCGCAACCAATTGCTCCACGTGAAGGGAATCGGAGAAAAGGTTTTCGTCCAGTGTGCTGGCTTCATAAGAATCAAGCATTTGGATTCGGAGAATGTCAATCTGTTTCAATACGAGCCCGATGGGTCAGTCGAATTTTCCAGTTATCGATTATTATTATTATCTATTTTTCTTTCTGTCCGATTATTTTATATCGATTTTTCAAACATACAAAAACTGTGTTGATGTGAGATGGGACAGATAACTGAAAATTGGATTTTTTCGTTGTGAAGAAAATCGTTAATTTTTAACATTTAATCGATGATTATTCGTTTTTTATCAAATATTTTCCTGTTGTGATTTTGGATTTTCAGGTAAAATGTCACTTTAGGGTCTGCTTTATTACGCATAAATTATATTGATTTAATTTTAAAAATGCAACCATCAGAACTACTGGAAAGAGGTTCTATTTTTATTTCATAACATTCCCCAATTCACAATATGTCTAATTTTTCCATTCATATTCATCCATTTAAAATCAATAGAATTTTTAGATAAGTTTTTTCAATTTCTTATATATTGATTTCCAAAATTTCCTACTGAAATGAAATAATTAATTTATATTTTCACAAAATCAATATGTTGCTGTACGTGATGAAAAAATCTTAGCAATAATTGAAAAATGTCTTTTTATTATCAAACCATTCTTTGTTTCAGTGACGCTTTGATGACGGACTTGTCTTCTGGTCGAAAGAAGCGAAAAATTCCCACAGACATAAACTATCTCGACCAGACTGCCATTCACCCGGAATCGTACTGCGTGGCCGAAAGGTAACGATTGTGCCACGGAAATATCGTGATATTTTTTATTCACATTTAGAATAATCAACCTTTTGAATTTGGAATTGGAGGACATCGGAACGGTGTCGATGCAGCAGGCAGCAAAGAATTTCATGAACAGTCGAGATTGTCAGTTTTTTATTGCTTGATTTTTTTAATCATTCTATTTAATTGATTTCATTATTTATTATTACTGAAAGTCGATTATCCTAATTTTAAAACAAAAGTCGATTACTATTATTATTATTACTGATTATTTTCATATTATTATTAAATTTTTATTTTCTGAAGTTAATAATAAAGAACGAATAAATTAGTAAAAACCAATACAGAATAATATTGTATATCAGATAATCGTATTTGTGCGACCTGCTAAATTATAAAAAGACAAACAACGCCTTTTGGAGTTCTTTTGAGAACAGTATGGCGCATGGAATTTAATTTTATAGTCAAACTCCTCAAGGTTCTCTGTTACTCTTGTTCAAATGATTAGAAAAGCTTGGTTCTGCCTAATCGAAAAGGAAATTCTGAAAAATTGTTTTGAGGCTCCTCTATTGTCACCTGATGGCACCTCATAATGAACATTTCACTCTGCTGTCAAAAGAGAATTTTCTTCACCTTCGAATGGTTAAGAAACTGTTGTATCTTCTGCCAAAGTATTTTAGTGAACTTTTCTTGTTGAAATTAATGTTGACAAGTTTTCTTTGTTAAAAGTGATTTATTTTAAAAAATATTGTCTGTGAGGTGAGATATAATTTGGTCATAAATCTCATTTCACTCTTTATTAGAATCACGAGAAAAGGACATTTCCATTATAATATTCTATATTAAAATAAAGTATAAAAATAATACAATTGATTCTTTGAAATCGATCGATTTAAATTATTTTTTAAAATTCATTTGATTGAAATACGAATTTGGATTTTTCTTTACATAATATCAAAATAAAAAATTGTGGGAATGATAGCGAGTTTTACTTACATTTAAATTATATCCAATCACTCATCGAATATTTCTAAGTCAGATCTCGATACCTTGGCCAATTTTCAAACTGAAACCTGCGGAATGGAAACTCTTCAAGACATCATGATCAGCCTGTCACATCCTCTGGAATTCGATGAACGATACAATTGTAAGAAAAGCAGAATTGTCAAAGAAAAATTATGATTTTCTCTTCGTATTTCCAGTCAGCTCATCAATGTTACGCCAGTCTTACGGAATGTCATGCGATTTGTGTTTGCAGCAAATCGTGGTGGGATTCGTGTCGAACATTACCACTTTTGGTCTGTTTATCGACATTGGAGTGGAAAGATCGGCATTTGCGCACAAAGTTCCGCCAGGAGTTGTGATCGGTGATGTTTTGGAATGTAAAATCACTCGAATAAGTCAAGACAAACTTAGTGTGGATATACTGCAAAAAAGGCCGAGATTTTGATTGCGAGAAAAATTCATTGTGTAATTGTCTTTTTCAATTGACCTCCGTCATCAGAATATTATTTGTTAAATTTCTCAAATCTGAGCTGTGTTCTCAGTTTGTTATGATGTTCAGTAATTGTAAATTGCTTATTTTGTATAATATATTTCATTGTGTGACGTTTTTTTTAGAAAATTGAGTATAAGATTCATTAAATATTTACCCTCTTTGTATTTTTCAAAATAATAAAATATTGTGGAAAAAAGATAGTAAAATTTACGTTGGTGTCCAACTGTGTCGAAACCAATCATCCATGGTTCATCGATTTTTGGTTTTAATGCAAATGCAACTGTTTTCTTATGTGCCTTAAAATGACTAATGTATAGTACAACTGTAAGGTATACAAAGTACTTCCGAATTGATAATCTGACAAATAAACCCATGATAATACTATCCTATAGTTATGGTAAAGGTGGCAATGATTTTTTGGACCAAATGTCTGAAGATAATTTAAAAATATATGCTGGGATTGGTCTATTGGAATAATAATAGTTTTAAGAAGCTCATATAATAAAAATAAATCCATTTTCTTACAATTATTTTATCCTCAAATTAGCAAGAAAGAAATCAATAATTGATGATTTGAAAAAATAACCGGATCAAAACTACTGATAATTGGAAATTTTTTTTACATCAGTTGGAAATTTTTTTTACATCAGTTGGAAATTTTTTTTACATCAGTTGGAAAATTTTTTTTTGAAATTAACACATTTTCAGTAAACTACGGTTCTCTATGCCTATTAATGTTTAATTTATTTTTCAGAGAATTATAATTCTACATATTGAAAAATTGATATTCATATGGCCATGGAATCTATTACTTAAAAAAATGAAGATAGCAGAACGGGAAAATATTTTGTCCGAGAAACTTGACAATATTAATCTTTAAAAAACTATTTAACAACTTGATAAAGAAACTAAGCCAGATTTATAATAAAGGTGTTTATCATGTATAGTTCCTATATCAATTGTACATCTTTTCGTTTTTTTTATTAAATAAAATATATTTGTATTAATTATGGTTTTAAAATTATTGTTGTTCAAAGTTCGAAACTACTTTCTACTACTACAATGTATCTAAAATAATCAATAAATATATCTTCATTTTCATGATGCCCGGATTAGGTGCTTTTAGCAATACATTGAAAAGATGGCTGACGAGAATTGATTAGTAAGTCGTTCTCAGCCAAATGCGTTCGGAGGTAAAGGGAAGAAGATGGACATTTGCGCTAACTTCTATTAATTGAAAAAACTATTTGCCAGTTTATTTTCGTTTCAGTTTGTAGATAACCACTAGAAAAATTGGCTTTATTTTTATGCCATATATCGAAAAAAGACCTCAAACCAAGTTTAAAGTATGAAAAATAAATCGTAAACATTTAAATAATAAAATGGTTTTAAGGTTATTTTGAATAAGTTTTAATTTTTAATTTATTCTTATTCAAATGATTAATCAATTTAAAACTAACAAAATAAAGATGAAAATATATTCTTAACATAATAAGAAATCGACAACAGATAAAAACTATATTTATTTATTTAATCTAAAATATAAAATTGACACTAAAAATATATCTCTGTCGCACTTGACCGATATCGTAAACGATGTATTCGTTGTAGAGGAGGTCGCTTTTAACTTTGGTCTTGACCGGCTTTCCCATAGGATAGAGCACACCATCCTCATCGATAAAGTTCTGGGCAGGATCTGGGGCAGTCGCGCCTAGACCTTTACAGCTGTGCTCGTTTGGTTTTAAAATGATGTTTTCGTCTGCCTTTGTCCGCTCTGTTATTTTTCCCATCGCCACCTCACACAACATCAATAATCCATCTGCAGAGTCTCGACTCGTGTGACAGTAATTTGCCGATTTGGAAACCATGTCGGCAAAGTAAATCCCTTTCCCGAACATGTACCCGGTAACTGGAGCTTCTGGTGGTGCAATTCGGAGTCCTTGAGAACTAAAAAGGAGGATCAATATTTAAAATTAATTGTTTTAATTATAAAATTTTATTGTCTCAAATAATTACACATTTTTTAAACATTTGTTTTTGACATGTTATAATAAATTAAATACTCAACTTCAAAATTTCTCTTTAAATAATTTTACTTTGATTAATTAACTATATATAACCAATATTAAAGAATTTGTTACAAAAATTCAATATGTCTAAAATCTATTGTTGAATTTTTATTATTTCCTAAAATCAATATTCGTGAAATAAATAAAGCAATAAAATTAATCATGGAAATAAATTACAGAATTCCAGCCCAATTGGTTCGCCTGGAACCGTGCCATAGCATCATTCGATTTGGAAGTTTCTTGAACGAATGGAAACGGTCTGATTCTCCGTCTCGAGACACCTCAAAGATTTCCTTGATCTTCAATTTATAGTCTCTGTGAGTGGGAGCGTGAGTGTTGTGCAAATATTGCTCCAATCGTTTGTATTGATCAGAAGTCTTGTCCAATGGAATAATGCGATTGTGTAGTTTGTCATATTGACTGTCAATTTTACTGGTACCATCACCATCAGAGGCGGAATCGACTTTCATTAATTTATATGCCACTTCGATTTCCATTAAGCTTTCTATCATTTCGCACTTTTCCTTTACCATCGCTAACGAATCGATCAAGGGAGGAACACGCATTCCAAAATTGTGTGGCATCATGGTATAAAATCGATTTGATAATTCCAACAATTTGGTTTTGGAAATTTGAGTTTGCTTGAGAATTTCCTGGAGCTCCTTCAATACGTTGTAGGAAATATTGATTTGATTTGTTGACAATTTACCCAGAGGCATTTTGTTTATATCGAGCTTGAGAAAATCGATTAAAGTATATTATTATAAGTTTTAAAATTACCTCATATTCCAACATAACTCTTTGCATACTTTGAAGATCGAAAATAAATCTGATCAGTTCCTGAACGGCCATAGCAAGCTTCGAGTTGAAATCAGTGTCGGCACAATTCATATTTTGAGCTTTCTATCGACATTAGATGAAAAAATAAACTTCCATAATCTTCACCCACTTCTCCGTAATCGACATCAATCGGTGAAAATCTCTTCGGATATTTAATGAAATTGTGTCGATCTTTCCACAAATTGCCAGTCTTCTCAAAATAGACGTCCTCGAAATTGGTTTTGGCTTCTTCCAGGTTGCTGTACTTTTCCAACTTGTTTGAACCAATGGTCGTTCCAATCCTTCCCCAAGCACGAAAAACCCACCATTTTTTACCTTTGTCTGATTCAAGTAACTGTAACCTATACAGCAATTTTGCCAAATATATGAAAAAATAATTGATTTTATAAGATTTAATTAATCAATATTTTAACACGTCATTTACAGAATTACTCAGAAATTTTTTAAGTTTTATAACAGTTATTTGAAAGAATTTATCGCTATTTGTGTGCACATAAATCAAATTTTTAATATTTTTACATTTACATGTTATTTCGAATGTTCTTACCAATAATAAATGAAAAGATATTTTTTTAAAGTTAATAATATTCAATTCTAAAAATTTTTTGTTAATAACAAATTTTTCAATCAATATAATATATTTAATTAAAAATTGATCAATAATACTTTATTAATCACAGCTTCTAATGATAAAACTAAAAAATCATAAAAATAATAAAATAAGGTAATGTTAAGTTTAATTAAGAATAATTTAAAAACAAAACTAAGAAATAATACCAATAAGTTTAAATTATATAATAAACACTTAGATGTGTAATATTTAAAAATAAAACTTCAAATGAAAATGAATGCCACCTCAAAATGATCAAATAGAATATACATCAAAAATCAATTTGATTATTTTGAAAATATTTGTTTAAAACTATTTATGTAATTAAATTCGTCAAAAATTTACGATTTTAGCTTCCATACAAGTTTTAAATCTTTGGTATAATGGTTTTTTTTTTAAAAAATTTTTTTTTATTGAATAAGAAACCGAATTTTAAAAATTTTGATCATTTTCTTTGAAAGAAGAAATCAATTTCAAAACATCCCTTTTCTAAAGGTAAAAAATAAATTGATATTTTATAATAATTTTGAGCTTTTATAAAAAACAAATTTTAAAATTCATTTTTATGAAAATTATGTAAAGGATTTTTTGTTTTAAGAAAAACAAAAATAGAAATCAGGTAACAATTTGAAAAAAAATCCAACTGACTTGTAATAAGAATTAATTCCACTAACGAGATCAGTCATTCCCAAAATGGCATTCCACGTTTGTTTGTCACGATCTTGGAATGTATGAGCCTTTTCTTCTAAGCCGGAATCAGGATCAACCGCTGCACCACCTTTGACTTTCATGATCTGCTTTTCTTCCAAACTGTATGAATTTTTTTCTAAAATCAATTGATTCCTTTAATAAAGAAAATTCTATCTATTTTTTTTAATGAGTGATCGAAATGGATGTTATTTTTTATCAAAATATTTATACCTCCTCCTCTTTTGTCTTTGGAAATCATATTTGTTAAATTTCTTAATTCCTCGTCCTAAAATTATAAAAATAATTTTCTATTATCGATCAATAACATTAAAAAAAACATTACTGAACGGCCCCAATCACAAATCGAATATTTCTTAATAGAATCGATTACATTATCCGATTCTTTACCAACATTATCCAGAAAATCCGATGAAACAACATGAATTGATTTTAATTTAGCCTTGAATACCACAGTTTCCCTGTCATCATTTTGATTCACCGTATTTTTCGATGATATCACTACCAAAGTCATTTTGGATAATGTAGTACTCATTTCTCCACCCAGAACCTTGATTTGTTGTGACATTTTATTAACAGTGAATCCTTCGCCAAATGAAGAACGATCAATACAAATTGTGAAACCTTTTAAAGGATTTGATATCAGTGGCTTAATGATTTCCTTTGGCAAAATTCTCGATCTCTTTTTGTACACATAATTCTTTCTGGACAATACAAAAAACTAAAAGATCGATTGTAATTATTATTTATATTACAATAAATTTTAATTTAAAGATTCAAAATAACCACACAAAAAACACTATTAATACATTGACTTTATTTTAATGTAAATTAAAATAGCCGAAAGATGAACAATGGTGCTAAAAAAGATGTTTCTTTAAGTAATAAAAACGAATGGAAGATGATCAAGAGAAATTGTTTACTTTTAATACTAATTAAATTATAATTTTCCTTTTATTGTACTCATAAAAGATGCATAGACAATAATAAATAATTTTTCTACAACGGAACTATCGTGCTTCAGCACGACTATAAACTTGACATCATTCAGTTTCATCATTTAATCATTTTTGTGATTATGGATCAGAAAATATATTTGGTTATAGCAAAATGACCCAATGCAACATAAAACTCAATCTCTATAACGAGAAAAATAATATGTAACACTTTTCGTTATTGAATAATGTTAAAGGTCAGTGACTTCAGAAATTAGCATCCTTTTGTAAATTTATATTTTTGACAATTCAAATTCAAAAAAAATTTCCAACAATCAACAAGAATTTGAAACTTTCTTTTTTTGAAAAATCTAATCATTTTCAAATTTCAATTACTCAAATAACAAGGTTTACCTCTAAGAAATGCGTTTTGGTTTAAATTAATTAAGTTGGTACATCAGACAAAACAAGCAATTAAAAAGATATCAAATCTGACACTAGTTGATGTAGGAAGGCAAGAATCAAAATATCCAGAAATGAGAGACCTAATTTCACTTAAGAGATTTACTTTAAATCCTGAGAGATGCTCTTTACGTAAAATCAATAGAACTCAAACTAAAATTGATATTGTTATCCATAAAATTTTAGAGACATTTCATGTGATAAGTAATCTTTGTGTTCAGCATAGTAGTATAATTTTAAGGATAAGTCTAATTGATTGTTGTCAGATCAAAAAATTATTGAAATATTTGTAAAATCCAATATTACCCTTGAACATCGATTTAATGAATTCTTTAAAATATTCTTACAAGAAATAAAATTTCTGGAAATCAAAGAAATAATAAACTTACAACAAAGGTAAATGTGAATATTCTTCGGGAATCGCAATCTTTGACCTAACCACCTCTTTCGTTTCATATATACAATTGGTCCATTCGTTGATTATCGAGCAGCATTTATAACCATTTGAGCTGTAGCTCAATTTACCACCACATTCTGGACATGGGTTTAAGCATCCAAACACTATAAGGTCTGCGACTGAGTTCAATAAATCCGATTCGCCCTTTGGTACATATTGATTGTTGTGCTCCAAAATATATACTAGAGCACTTTTTGCCATTTGTCCATTTAATTGGTCACGAACATTCCACAGCAATTCATTTTGTTTCTGAAAATGAAACATCAGGTTCACATTACCACCATTTTTGTTGACTTTCAAGTTTTACTTTTAGTTTCTCACCAAACTTATCCGATTCCGTTTTCTTAGGTTTTTTGGCCAATGATTCATTTTTGTTGTCAGATGCTGGTCTCTTTAGAGATCTGACAAAATTATCGTTGATTTTTAATAATTAAAATAAATATATATATACTTCCAAGACTTGAATTTGTTCCGCAAATCTTCCTTGTCATCGTCGTTCAATTTGTCAAAACCTGGGATTCTTAATCAATATTACACGATAAAGCATATTTTTCAAATTCAAAAAAAATTTGAAGCATTTAAACAAATGTTATCAGATACACTTAAGTAGTCATATACGAAAAACCGATATATAAATACTACAAAAATCAGATGTATACTTTTCTATTTCAAAATTTGGAATAATATTAGTCACTTCTACTTTAATTTTTAGCAAACACTCTATATGATACCACAGCTTAGAAGTCACTGTCTTTTTCGATTGACTGCTCTTGTTTTCTCTTCGTGAAAATCTTATTTCAGACTAAGGAAATATATCTCAGACAATTACCAGTGAACATTCCTTAATACCTTTTCAATTTTTTCATCGCATTTAACACATTTGCTAGCTTTGGCTTTTGAATACTCTATTGAAAATTCATCAAATTCTATTTCGGTTTCCATAATTTCTACAAATTCAGTTATGTCAGGAAGATTTCTGAGAACTTTTAAAACAAACTCATTTTTGATTTTATTTTTTCCTGGTCTTCCCATCTTAGAATATCTATATTTTTTATATCTTCAAGATTTATCAATTTCGCTTTTTTAAAAAAACAATCAAAATGATACCAATTTGGTATTTTGCCATCAAAGTGTGAAGACTTAAAAGTTAATATTGAATGCTGCTATTAAGAAATAATTTTACCTGGACCATAATAGCCATTCTTAAAGAATCTTTAGATATATTGTTTTTACACGATTTACAACTCGATCTATCACTTTTGGCATATTCAGCTGCATATTTATAATCTTTATCCATATTAAAGCACTTAAGCTATTATCCAAGATCAATAATTACAAAGACGGTTATTTAAACAATGAAAATCAAATATATTTTTATCATTTATTACTAATTTAAAGATAAATATATTCTCGTTTTTATTAACAAGTAATACTTAACATTTCAATTTATTTTAATGTTAAATTTAATTTATTAATAAACTATGTTCTTATATATAGAAATTTAAAATAAATTAAAAATATTTTCATTTTAGAATGTGTTAATGTTTTTATTAACAAAACCGATTAAAATCTAACTCAAAATCTAACTTATGTTTTTGTATTCCACTAATCTTTCAAATATCAATTAATTAATTAAATGACTTAATTAATAATGAATTAATTAAAAATGAAATGATAAAAAATTATTTAAATACAATACAAATCAATTAAAAAATAGCTCGGGAGTTTTAACGAAAATTAAATTGTAAGATTTTTCCTTTTTGTTTTATCTTATTATTTTATTCTGAGTAAATATTAATATTTAATAAGTAATATTTTATTGTTTTGTTTTAATTAACATTTGATTATTATTGAATTCGATTAATATTTGATCATTATTATATTCGATTGATTTATTCTTTGCAAATATATTTGTGTTGTGTTTAATCCGATAGTGTAAAGGTTGAGTAACATTTCAGACATTAATGGTGATCCCAGACTCTTGCATTATCTTTTGTAATTCCGTGTATTGTATTTTGTGTTTGTATAAATACAATTGTTGTTTTACTAGTTGTTTTTATTTGCACCACCTAAGATTTGGAGTCAGGTTTAGATTTGATAATTTAAATAGTGAACAATTTAGTAATTATAAATATTAAATTACTCATTAAAATTAAATGTACTTCAATAAATTTAAGCTTGAATAATCAAAACTATAATAATTATAAAACTATAATATACAGTTATTCATCTATAACTTCACACTCTTGGGACCTGAGAGATAAGAAAGTTTTTGGTTGTGAAATTAAAAATCGTGAAATTATAAAATCATAAATTTAATGTTAAATAAAAATCGATAATTTATTAACAATTACATAATGATCAATCATAAATATTTATTTAAAATAATTCTATAAAATCGTTTGTTTTTTATTTTTTATCTATTTTTAAATCAAGTTCTCTTTCAGTTGAAAGAAGTCCTTCCATTCTTCAAATTATTTTATCAACAATTTGCATGCATTTAATGATTCTAACTGAGACATTTTTATTTCATGTTCTAAGTCAATGATTTTTATATCAATTGATATATTTTTTTTCTATGAAAAATTGTATTTTTACATGAACCGATCGTTTTTTTCAAAGTTTTTTATCTTAAATAAATCTGTTTCGAAGGGTCTTACTTGGTTCCAAGCGGTAAAAGATACTGGTTTCATCGAAATTAAAAATATCATTTATTGAGTAACACTACTCTACAAATTTAATCATTTTTGTATCGGGGACGGCATTATGATAATAAATTGTATTTTTTGCAGCTGATTACGAATATGAAGTCCTTTTTCCTATAGGACATCTGGTTCAGGCAAGATTACATTTTAAAGAATAATAAGAAAAACATTTAGGAAAGTAATCCAGGTGTGAGTTTAAAAATGCATTTTTATACTCATTCAACATCCTATGATTTGAAAATCTTGGATCATATTCCTGACTAAATTATCGTGATCATCCGACTTTCGGTCTCCTATAATATTAGAAACTACCTGAACAAATGAATTTCAAGTATTAAGTTCTATCGGATTCAACTTGGAAGAAAGTTTGTATTTTAATTAATTCATGAATTTGAGGACCTATGAAAATGCCTTCCTTCAACTGCATCACTTATTTGTGAAAATTTGTTGACTAGGTATTCATATACTACACCATTTTTATTTATGTTCTTTATAAACGTCTTCATCATACCTAACTTGATATATAATGGAGTAGTAAAACATTTTCTGCTTCTAGCAACGGTATTGCTTTGACGCGATGTTTACTAGGTGTAAATTCAACTCTATTCGGCCAATGTTTTCTAACAATTTTTGTGTAAAAATAGCAATTTGTATCAATGCTGCTTTGGTTAACAGAACAGATTTTCCTGATATAGCATGACGTTTTTTAAACAAAAGTAAAGGATAGTAGGTTTTCAGTATTTGCAAATCTTAGTTGTTTCATCATATATAGCCTTAGTAATTATTATCTTTTTTTCATTTTTAACAACCCAGTCATACAATTTTTAATCGACTGACGACAATGTTATATTTCTAATTTTTTCAGATGTATCGATGATTTCTTATTATTTTCTAATGATTTTTCTCTATATTATAATTTTTTTGAAATTATTGTTCTGTCAACTCTTTTTTGAATTTCTTAGATACCCACTTGACCAAATCTTGTTAGGTATTTTTCGACTGTTTCACAAACCTGATTAATTTAATTTTTTCAAAAATTGTTAGGGGACGGAATTTATTTTGAGAGGAAGGAAAAAAATAAATATTATTTATTTATTTAATATTTAAATAAATAATAATATTTATTTATTTATTCTAACATATTGCAAAAATTTTTATTTAAAAATAATATTTAAAATTGAACTTAAAAATATGAAATTAAATATCATTATTTAGTTGTGATGTTATCTAATCCTTTTATATACAGGGTTTATAACCTCATTTCAAATTTTTGTAATCTCATTTCAAATACATATTTTCTCAGCTACATCTTTTAATTACACTAATTAAACTAATTTATTATTTGCATATCTCAAAATTTACATAATTAAAATTGAAAAGCAAGTTTACATTTTATACATTGTATA
>JBBMKC010107530.1:0-16512 GCA_037834085.1 Bipalium vagum
TTTTTTGAGGAAACATGTGCTTTAACATATTCTTCCACATATTTAAATATAAACTAAATTAAAGTAATTATAATTATATATTTCCAACATTTTATGTAAATTACAGGGGTGGCTCCAAACATATGGACGGCATTGTATATCTTATGAAATACAAAATTGTTTATGCATTAAAATTTTGCTTCAAATTAATAAATTTTTTCGACAATAAGCAATTATTTTATTTCATTTAAAAAACCGAACGGACTTAATTGCCAACCCAATACTTAATTTATTAATTATAATTAAGTTTAATTTATATTTACTTAAATTTATATTTACTTAATCGATAAAAAATGACAAATATAAATTATGAATAAAATAATTGGTTAACAATATAATTAATATTGATGACTTATAATATTTTACAAAAGAAGAGTAAAAAATAATTTTTGTTTTCCGTTTCGTTATCCAAAAGCTTCTGAAGAATTTCATTGGTTTCCATCAAAATAAGTCGACTGTCTGTCCTAACAAAATGAGAATATACTTCAAAATTGATTTTAAGAAAAATGTCCTGGTTATTGAAGCTCTAAGCTATGCCTCAGTATAAACAGTTTGTTAATTAATTTAACTATTTTTAATCGTTAATTTTGACTTTTTAACAAAGTATTGAATTAAATAAAAGAAGAATACCATTGGCAATGTCGCTTCTTCTTCAGCTTGATATAACGTAGTTTCGCCAGGCGTGAGAGCTTAATTTTAAAAAATTGGTAAATTTGTTTTCACAGAAAAATATCTTTTTGTTCTATATTTCTTATTGGAGTTACTTTAAAATCAATGGAAGAAATTTTATATCAATAATAACTGAGTGAAACGAAAGGAAATTATTTAGTAGTTCTATTTTGTACAGCACCTAATTGAAATCGATTTAACAGATCTGTCCCAACGGCCTTTTTGATTACATTTATGTTGTAAATATTTAACTTCGTAAAACGCTGAAATATCTATTATAATACTTTTATCGATTTTTGATTTTCTTAAAATGGAATTTTTGACTTTTCAATATCATTTATTGTTTTAAATAACAAAATAATCAAAAATTGGTTTTTTAAATGAAATATATTTTCAGGAAACTAAATTTTTTCTCTCTCAGACAATGAAATTAAAATTTTTCGAAAATAATTTAAAGGTATGTTGTTATTAATGAAAACTAAATCACCGGAGTATTTAATATTAATTGTTTGTTATTATCTTAAAATTAATAATGAGAAAAACAAATTCTGTTTTAAAAAATCATCATTTAATTAAATTCTCTTCGTTATATTTCGATGTTTTCGAAATGAAAAATAAATAAAACAAATAAATATATAAATAATATTTTAAAAAGTAATATAAATAAATTATGATAATAATAATAATAATAATAATAATAACAATAATAATAATCAAAAATACCACAGATACTGGATCTTTTTGAGCTAGAAAAATCACTTTGTGATTTCAGATCTCCAACTTTGTTTCTTTTAATTTGCCCTTTAGTATTTCTTAAAGATAGTCGCTTATGAACGGAGGTCTCCGTGCCACTAGTGCATTCAGTATCTTGAGAAATGGATTTAGAAAAACATTTTTCTTCTTGAGATTCTGAAACATTTGGTAATTCCTCATTGTCAGGAAGTTCTGATTGGTCCTTTATATTCAGGTTGTCTGGTCGCTTATTTTTGAGCAGTGATTCGGTCGAAGTATCGTCTCCAATAACTTCAGTAGTTGGACTATGCATCGTTTGTTTCTGCTGCATTTTGGCTTGACACTGTCTCATGATGTTCATTGTATCTTGTTTCCGTTTTTCGTATCGGATACCCATAATGGTTTGACGAACCCGAGTGTTTATAAAAGGCATTATTATTTCTTTGATATTACCGGTAAATTGACGAATGATAAGCAAGGTTGCTAGTTGCTACAATTACTGTTAATATCTTTATAATTTACAATCATCACTTCTCGTAATTTGACCAAATCCTTTAGATAAAAGGCGATATAGAACAGAGAAAAGAATGAGTTCAAAAATTGAAACTATAAAATTATCAATAAAAGATTATTAATTGAGAATTAATTTCAGTTGTAAAATAAACAATATATAGTAAAAAAAATATATGCAGTTATATTATTTATTGATTTTTATTATTAACAATGACATTTTTTCTTTTAATTTATTTAAAAACATTTTTAAGAAACAGTTCAAAATCATTTCAAACATATAATTTTGATGCATATTTTTATTTTTATTTTTATTTTCATTATTATTAATTTCCGCTAAAACCCTGAATAATTATATTTAATCAATAATTAGTTTGATTGTGTTAAGTTTTCAACTCTTAATTTATTGACAAACCTTCAACATTATTTAATAATATATTCCAAAAGAAATCACACAGATTTTAAGTGAAATCAGTTTTTGTTAAAAATCAATAAACGAAAATTCTATATATGCAAATATTATCAAAATATTTTTGATATAATTATAAAATAAAATTGAACTCAAAAAATTAATAAATTAAATATTTTTTTAATTAGCTGAACTAAAAGTGAATATTTTGAAATAAAACAAATAATTCAGAAATATTCTCCGACACAAAAATACATTGCTACCAAAGTAAGGATAGTTAAGAAATTCAGATGTCATAAATATGATATTTCCAGGAGACGTCAAAAGCCTTTTCGGTGGGAAGTGATCTATTACACCACCAGATAAAAGTCCTGCTCAAAAGGATTAATTTTATTCTTTTGAAGTATTATTGATCATATTTCATTCAGATTGTATTTCTTATTTCTATTTAATAAGTTTGACACGCATTTTTCATTTTTCAATTGAAATTTTTAATTTTCTTCTTAGGCTTTATAATGTTATCTTGTGTCTCACTCAATCAATACCATCAATTGATTGTTTCCACAACATAGCTGCGCCAATCACCCTCTTCATCAATAATGTTTCATCTAAAGTAATAGAATTTAACAAACGAAAATATTCTATTTACATTTATGGTGCGACCTCGACAGTATTTTTTTCAAACTTGAGAACCGTAAAAAGATATTTAATTCGTGCTTTATTAACATTTTTAAATATATTCGGTGTATGCATATGTTTTAGTCCTTTTTTTGCATTACTTAAATGATCCAAATAATAATCCAAAAACTCCCGCCAAATTGCATTTTGGTAATTTAGATATTAAATTTTATGAAACATTTATTATTAATATTTTAATTTAGTTTCTTATATGATATCAAAAATATCGTTAAAAATGAGTGATGAAAAAAAATACACTTCATACTGCATTAGATATGAGTTTCGTCAAGACAAAAATGCTACTGAAGCATTTAAATCAATATACTGTATTTTTGGGGAGAGTGCAGTATCCCGAACAACATGTAAATTTTGGTTCTGTAGATTCAAAGAAGGACATTTTGATGTTATTGATCAAGCGCGCGTTGGTGCTCCACAAAGGTTTGAATCTCAGAACTTGGAAGCATTGTAGAGTGAGAATACTGCCCAGCAGAACTCGCCAAACAAGTTGAAAACAGCCAAGCAACTGTTATCAAATGGTTAGACGAAACGGAGAAAATGCAGAAGCTTTGAAAGTGGATGCCACTTAAACTATCAGAAAGCAATCTTTTATGTCGATTAACAACATGTGCGTCGTTAAGGCACAGAGGACTTTTTATGGAATATTGTTACTGGAAACAAAAAATTAATTACTTACAATAATCTTAAGTGCAGACACTAATAGGAATAGCCTAGTATACCAGCTACCTTGGTCTGAAAAGAAAATATTAGCGGGAAAAAATTCTGCTTTGTATATGGTGGAATATGAAAGGTTCTATTCATTATGAGTATCTTCAAATAGGTCAGACTAATAATACTGAAAGTTACAGCAAACAGTAATACATTTGGCTGAAGAAATAGAGAAAATAATCTTTTTTCGAACAAAGGTCGCGTAAGATTATTTTTCTGCAAGATCATGTCAGACCGTATATGAATACACATGAAACAATCTTACATCTAGAGTGGGAAATTCTTCCTCACGCTGCTTACTCTCCGGACCTAAAATTATCATGTATTTTGTTTATACAACACTTTTTAACTGGATTTCACTTCAAAATGTTTCCGAGATACGCGAATTTTTGGATATTTTCCTTACTTCGAAACCTACAACTTTCTATCGTCCTAGAATTTGCCAATTCAGAAAAGTGACAAACAATGATGGACAAAAATTATTCTTATATTGTTGATTGAACTTTTGTATCTATTGGTGTAAATAATATTATTTGCCTTTTATAACATTAAATTTTATTTTAAAAATATTAAAACTTATACATACCCCTAATAAGCCAAACGATGTAAAAAACTGATTTAGTAAAACAAATCAATGAATAATAAAATTATCCACAAAAATATTATTATTATTTTGTTTATTTATTTATTTATTTATTATTATTATATTATTATTATTAATTATTATTATAATAATATATATAATATATAGATATCTATATTATATATCTTAATATATAATAATATAGAGATTATTAGACAATACATGATAAAACTTCATTGATAAAAAAAATAACCAAAATTAATTTTGCCATCAGAAAATTTCGATACGAATCTTCTAAGCGATGATTTTCCCATTTGTTTAGTTTTACAGCAATTCTTTTAAATATGTCATCCATAAATCCTATAACAAAAGCCAATAGCACTTTTGGAATTGGAGACAGGATTGGCAACCAATTTTCTTGTTCAATGTTATTATCAATCCACACCTTTAACATTTTATCTGTAATTCGTAGAGATTATTAAATTTAAAGTACTTGTAGATTTGAAAATATCAAAGATGTTTCGATGATGCATAGAACACAGAAGAATATGATTGGTAATGAGACAAAATAGACTGTACATTGCCTTTTCCAGTTTGGATAATATTTTATCTGTTTTCCAGTTAAAGGACAAGTCTGTAATTCTCCCTGTGATAAGAAAAACTATTATAATAATACGAAATATTTACTGATACCCTAAAAGAAGGTCTTTCGTCAGAAAACAAATCAATTTGACAATCTATTGTTCCCCATTTATACGTCAACTCATTACTTGTTCTTCTCCAATGTTTTAAATAGAAAGTTGCCCATATAATATTAAAAAGAGCAGTCAAAAGATAATAAATATCATGATTCTTCTGATCAATTACAAGCCATCCTATAAGCCCAATTAGTGTAGGAATTAATAATGCTATTGTATAATGACCAAGCCAAGCGAAATATAAGGCGATTTTTACACCAAAATATGAAGCAATTTCATTCAAAGGTTGTGGATTACGAAATTTCGTAACCCAAATTTCACCTAAATGCTTCAACATTTCATGATTATGAAGAGGAAAAATTTGACTGATTTTCTGCTTAGAAACCAAAATTGGTACTAAAATAAAAAAATAATTTACCAAAAAAACCTCCACGTAAATTAACATCTTTAAGATTTAAATGACATTATCACAAGTTCTCAGTTTAAAAATTTAATATTGTTTAAATTAATTAATTTTGAATTTAATCTTGAAAGTGAATTACAACATGTTACTATTGTCATACTGATACCAATTTCGTTGTTTGAGAAAGGAATTATATTTACATTTAATTTATTTTCTCTTCTTCAATATTAAAATTTAAATGACATTTTTATATTGAAAGTAGAGATCTGATAATTATGCAAATAAAATAAATCAGGAATTTTAATCAATAAATTAGTAAATATTTATGCTACAGAAACGCAATTTCAAAACAACTTGGTAAATCAATTTAGAAAAATCTAAACACATTAACTTTGTCAGTTTTACCTGATAGAGATGGAATCAGTCAACATAATGACATCAACTTTTACGTATTAAATATGATGCCGAAAAAAAAATATTTTTAAAACATCTAACATGAAAATGTGAACCCTAGAAATTGTCTTCTAAAGCAGTTAGAGTTTTTGTTTTTTCTTTTTAATTTACCATTTAAATCTAATTTGACTTATTGATATTTGATTCGATTTTATGTCTATGGACTGTTCGTGACATTTTTCGAATTGAGATAGATTTTTTGTGCGGACATTCATTCGTGTATCTTTGTGTTAGAGAAATATTGTGATCATTTTTATTCAATTATTTTCGAACACGTTATTGACATAAGTGAAAGGGTCAGGAAACTAAGGACCAAAGTGTTACGACAGTTTTCATACTAATATAAAACATAACAGTAGATTAAAATACAAACTTCATCAGACAAACAATCATTTTAAAATATTGTGAATTTTTTTAACTTTATAAATATTAAAAAAATATTTAATTTTTAAATCAAAATATTCCAAAAACATTCTAACTAGTTAAGTTCAGAAGATCCTGTTATTTTAGTCTATTATTCAAAAACAGATTGGAATTTCTATTTTCAAATCAATATTGTTATACCTTTTTTGCAATCTCAAATCAGATTTGAAAATCGATTTTAAAGGAAAACATTATTTTAAAAAATATTTTTTGATAAATTTTTGCAGACGGACTTTTTTTATAACAAACAAGACAAAATAAAAGATTTTCTTTTAAAATTACTCTCCATTTTATGGAAATCATATAAATCAATCAAAAGACATTGTGAATTAATTTTTTAAGATGATATTTAGAGTAATTTGATTGATGAACATAACATAAACATAAAACGGACAATGATAATCAATAATGCAGAAATAGAAAGAGTTGATGAAAAGAAAATAAACGATTTTAAAGTGTCATTCTACAAAAAATATTTTACATAAAACTAAAAAGATTTGATTCAATAACACGTGTCAAAAAAGTTTTGAAAAATTGGATTTGGTGGCAGACATGTTTGGCTTCACAAAAATTTTAATTTTATAGTATAAATAAAAATAGACAAAAGGAATATTTATTAAAATCATAGAAAAAGATTGTGTAATTTTAAACTTCAATTACATATTTTTATACATTAAAATAAAGAATAAGGAAAAATACGAAATGACATTTATTTTAAA
The DNA here is from genome assembly GCA_037834085.1 of Bipalium vagum. Lineage (NCBI taxonomy): Eukaryota > Metazoa > Platyhelminthes > Tricladida > Geoplanidae > Bipalium > Bipalium vagum. Next base: position 7,043 of record JBBMKC010107530.1, read on the forward strand.
ACATTTCTCATCTCTCTTAGCAATATTCTGCACAATCTTCATGTGTAATGATTTTAAGACCATCATCAATAAGTACTAAGAGTTCTTTAGCAGTATTTGGCGAGGCTCTTATTACATAATCCATCAATTTCGAAAACATATTTTCGATGGGATTAAAGTTGAGAGTTTAAGATGGCAAAGATTTCAATTCATGTCCAGCCCTTGTAATTAATTCACGCACAGCGATATTTTTGTGAAACAGGACATTGTCTATTAAAATAGTACATTTTCTTACATTCAAATTTTTAATAAAACCAATGAAATCGATAATATATAATTAATTATATATTATAATTATGTAATTATAAAAACTTCCAGAATTGAACGCAGTGGGACGGTCGTGAAAGAAAATGTTCCCATACTTGTTCATTGAACAAAATATGCTAAAGTTACGACTTCTTATCCCTGGTGCTACTTTTATGAGTTTCACCGCATATGGTATACCCATAACTGGATCTCATGCATAAGTTAAATCTGACTTCATCGTTAAAAAGATATTCTTTTATCGTCTTTCACTGCTAATAGATCCTGAAACATTTGTGAAAAGTTCGACGCTGTTCAATTAAATCAACACTAACACTTTTTTCGGCAACAACTTTTAATTTCTTAAATGTGTAATGCAGATTTTTAAAGTTCTGGCAATTGAAGTATGAGACGAAGTAACATTAAAATTGTTTGCTACTAAGTTAGTTAAACTTTTAAGTGTTATAACACATTTTCGTCCACTTTTTATAAGATAAACATTTTTATTTCTTCTGTTATCTTAAAAAACGTTTTCCGCCAGTTACTTTTATCAACTCTATCATTTCGTCGGTATGTACGAATAATACTTCTCACTGATGACTTGGGTAGATTAAATATTTTACAAATTTCGGAATCGTGCTTTCGTCAACATAATTTTGAATAATTAATCGGCGAATTTCATTTAAGGTGGCATTTCTTTATCTAGACATTTTTGTAAACATTTCACTAAAAAAAATAGAATCAAATAGTTGTTAAGTATAATTATGTTATTAAATTAAGTTTAAAAATATGTAATTAAAGTTTAAAATTATTTAATTGAAGTTTAAATATGGTTAATTGAATTTTAAATTTATTAAACTGAACTTTAAACCTTTTAATTGGTTCAAATATATTGTCATTTATATAATATTTTCGAGTAATTCAAATCTTGTATATAAATTTGAAATAATAGCTAAAAATCTTTCCTAATCAAAATAGCAAACCAACGAATTATTTCATCTCTTTGCGTACATAGAGATTATGATTTTTAAAGGAATCACCAAAAAGTTTAATTTTCAGCCAACCCTAAGATCAATAATCTATGGGGTTCAGATCTGGAATTCTGGGTGACCATATGTATTAAATCCTAGACTAATTACGAGTTTTGAAATATTTATGTTTAGGAAATTTCGGACAGCTGAACTACGAAGTAACAGGCACTCCTTCTTGATAGAAGATTGTTTTTCTTCTATGAAACAATTTATACCATATATTTTTTCTGGATAAACATTGATCACCAAATGCTGTCTGCATCATTTGAAAAGTTTTGGTGGTATTGATTTCATTTTTTGAACAAAATAATATGCATTTTCTTTGCTCTGTAAAAAAAATTTTTTAAAATCGAAAAAAGGTCAATTATTTGATGTAAATAAACAACTGATACTACTTAAATGGCTATCTGACATATCAAAATGAAATTCGGCAAAAATATAGGTGAATGCCGTGACAATATAGAAATAACAGTTTTTTGGGACTCCAACACTTATGTGAGCTTCCTATTTATAATTCACCTTAGTTTTTGAACATAGTAGTATGGTCAAAAATTTTAATTTCTTGTTAGAATTCTGAGCACAAATGACCTTTTCGTGGTGGTTTTTCTCGAAATTTGACGAATGGAAGTTAAACCCGAAAACTTTTTAAAAGCTTCTTTAATGAACATTCTTTATTGATTAGATAGAGGACTGCTTAGATTGATGTATCTGGACACTTATCTGGACACTTAAAATAAGAATTCTTTTATTAAAAATAATTATTTTCAGAAACTCCAGTGACAAAATTCAAGTCCCTGTAATAAGAAATAGTCGTTGAAAGTCTTTTCACCGTTAATCAGAGGAGGAGCAAAATCATAAGAAAAATAAATACTTAAATGAAAACGTGTAATTATATTATAAATTCTTTAATGACCCTTAAAATCAAGAAATCACCTTTATATAATTAATTTTAATTGAAGTATTTTTCGGATAAAATATACAAATATTTAATCAATACCTATTAGTTGCTCCTTTAAAAACAATATTCCGAACTTCTTTGTCACACATCGACTCCGGAGTGTATAAAGCCAATACTTTACAATACTTTGTCTTTCTTGACTCGTGAGAAAAAGTGCCTCTTCTGATACGTTTTCAAAAAGATCCAATTCGTCTAAATTGAAATCTCTATAACCACCTCCAAATTCTGGTACGACTTTTTTCCTAATACACAGTGATTCAGCACCACGCAGAAGACTAAATTAAATTAAATTTTGTTCATGATGAATTTTATTAGATGTTCTAAATTTTTGTGGAAAATAACTTTTTAAAGTTTTAAAATTCTTTGGAAAAATAAAAATTGACTTATTTATGATAGTATAATATTTCAAAAGAAATACATTGATCGAAACAAAATTATATCCACCACCGGAAACCAAATTATTTTCCTAAGAACTGAATAAAATTTTTTACATAAAATGTAAGGTCATAACGTTAAGTAATAGTCGCTAAAATCTAAGTATTGTCAGTAAAAATTATTTTTAGGTAAAAAAATATAAATTACAGGGTGGAATCAAAATAGTCGGTGACAGCTTGTATTATGACGCAAAAGTTTTTCAATAGTATACAAAAAATTTTGATACATTAATAATTAGCCTTTCCACCTTTTTCAAGAATGCATTCAAAAATTCTGTTTGACATAGGCATTACAATTTCTCAAGATCGATTTGGACACTTTCAACTCTGTGTTTCTGTATTTTCTTTTACAAATCATCAACAGTTTGGTATTCCTTCCCATTGCCGTTTACCTTTCTTGCCATAATGTTCCTTGTATTTTTAATAGGATTTAGATCAGGAGTCAAAGATAACCAGTCTAAAATTACCATATTTTTACGAGAAAGCCAATGATTTATCTCATTCGATTTATAGATGAAGGCATTATCAAGTTGAAATATCGATTCACCACTGAAAAATTTAGAAATATGGTTTTTCCGAACACTTTCCAACATATTACAATAATCTTCGGATTTGGTTTTTGTGATTTTCTATTCTGGGCCAAATCATCAACTTACCAGTTTCAAAATTGGGCCAAGAATAATCTCAACTATCTGGTCAACCAAGATTCCATTTGTTTTCGTAATTAACACATTTTTCCATTCTTCATTCCAATTCAATTATTTCTTCACAAATTCTAACCATAACTTTTTCTGATAACTTATTAAATTTTGTCCACTCTGTCGCTTTCTCCATTGCAGATATGAGTTCTCTTGAAATAGTTGCCTAGCTCTTTTAAAGGTCACTGGAGAGCCACATATTTCATAATTTGACTTGATGATTGTTCTCCACGTTTCGCAGAATGCATAACTCAACGTCTGCCTGGGTCTGTTAGCATATTTTTTCCGGGGTTTTCATAAAAAGTATATTTTTAAGAATTTTTGGTAATTATTGATGGCACCATGAGAGCGACTGAGTTGTCTTGCTATTAATCGATTTGAAAATTAATTTTATAGGTGTTAATTTTAGCCCTTTATCCATTTCTGTACCAAATGAAAATAAACTTTATTTTTATCAAATTTAATGTAAAGTATAATCTGTTTAATGTGATCACATTGAGATCAATTACTTTTGATAATATAAATCGATTAATAACATTAACCGAAAGATATGAATAATTACTTTTATGTTAAGTTCCTAAAAGTGACTGGTTTTAAGTTAAGAATATCGATATTGGGCTTTTAGGTTACTCAAAAAAATATCTACTATCAGAAGGATTTATGGAGTGTAATTCGGAACTGTTATCAATAAAATGAAATAAGAACAAATCGATTTATATCAAATAGTTTAATTTGTAAAAATTTGGTTTGACAATCAAATTTAAATGAGAAATTCTAAATCCTTTCACAGTTAACCTTTAAGCTGTGGAAAGGACCTGAGGTAATTTACCAGACCTAACTGCTTTGTAAATTACAAACAAAAAGAGAAATAGGGAAAATGTAAACACAAAGAGAAAGGTAATCCTAATTAATAGTGATTACCGGAAAATATGATTTTAAATTGAGTTGAAATTTACCAAGTGTTATAATTATATATAATTAAATATTAACAAAATTAAAAATAATAATAATAATTAAAAATATTTACTTTATGAAAAAGCATAAATTGTTTGAATGAATTCTCGTATCTGTCTTTTCTAAGAAATGAACAAGTATTTATACGAATGTGGATTTGTTTATTGTTAACTTGGATTTTGATGGACAGCTGCTTGGTACGTGATTGTCTTTGTTATTGTTAAATGATTTAATGATCAAATAATCTAATGGTCTGACTTTAAATGTTTTATGTTGACCTTTTATATTAAATTTTTATATAATTTTTTATTTTAAAGCTTAAATTTTTTCCTAATATAAATTCTTCAAAATAAATTGTTTCCTTTTTTAGATTTCTATCATATTTTTCTATTAAGTTTCTATTTTTAGAAATCTAGCTATTTCTAATTTTATTTTTTATTTATTTATTTGTTTTTTATATTTTTTTCTTTATTAATCTTATATAATTAATTGTCAATATTAATAACAACAATAATATTAATAATTGCTAGGGTTTTAAATTCTTTATTTTTATTTTTTTTAGGATTTCTCATTTTTACATGTTAAAAAATCAAATAAAAATACTATTATTTTTATTAAAATAAAATCAATAAAAATTGTCACAATCAAATTATCAAAAATTGTCACACATAAAATCAAAATTGTTAGTTTTTCTTCAGTCTCCACATATATATATCTACTTTTATTAATTTTATTATATCAGCATAACAAAGAATGTTTTATTTAAAAATTATTACCTTTTCCTAAAGTCACATTTTATAAAATATTTTATATGAAATATTCATCAAGTGTTTTTGGTGTTTCTTTGCGTCCAATAATTCCCTAATGAATTGTTCATATTGATAATCCTTTTGAAAGTTTTTCGTTCGATGTTGAGCACCGCTGCTAAAATTTTTTAAAGCTTCTTGCATTGGAAAATCTGTTTTGAGTTTCTAAATTTTGTTCTATTTCAATTTTATCTTCATAGTTTAGTGATATATTGGAATGTATAACTGATTGACAAATGTCTGATGTTTTCATTGTTGCTGCTGTTTAGACATCATTATCAATATCTAACCAATTACTAAATTCCTCATTTGAAATATCTTCTTGTTATCACTAGCAACGTCATAAAATTCTTGAAATTCAGAATCTAGTTTTAAAAATCCACTCTTTTTGAACCATTTTATAATTGAGTTCTCTGCGATATGCTTCCACGAGATTGTACCAAGTGCAATGCATCAAAAAGGGAAAATGCTTCTGTGATTTTATTTTCATCAAATGTATTTGGATAATTAATTTGAGTTATGATTCGTGCATTTATTTTTTGTGGAAATAAGATTTTAAGTTCGTATAATGCTTTAATCACTTAACTAAATTAACGATGTAGTATTCGAAGGTGAGTAAATAATTTTGATATTCTTTAATGACACATTTATTCGATGTACCGTTCAGTTATCTATTACTAAGACAATTTTCCTATGATTTTTACTTTTTCTAATTATTAATAAGTTAATTAATTAATTATTAATAATAATTAACACAACAAAGAATCGTCATTCGGTCTTTAAAGTTTTAAATCCTTTATCACTTTCAAGTTTTGCCCCATAATATGCCAGTTAGTCGGAGCATAATTTAGTGAGTCTTGTAGTTTCAATGTCTGCTCTGTTTTTTATTAGCTTACATAAAACAAGTTGCGAAACCTTTAAATGAATAGCTACACTACTTTGAAAATAATATTAATTGACAAAATCTATAATAAACAGAATATTTTTCAAAGAAATTTCTTGGTCCTAATAAAAAATAATCACTAATTCAATTATCAAAATGAAAAAACAAATAATCAAATTAATTGAAAAAATTTTTCTCTACTTTTTTAAAAAATCAATGATTATTATTCATTAAGTTTGTAAATATCGATTATTTATTAATTTAAAAAAAAATTCTTTTTAAACTTGTAATATTAAAAAAAATTTTAAAAAATAAAGATTATTTCAAAGAAAATTTATTATCTAATTATTAAATAAAATACATAAATAGAAATAATAAATAAGTAAGTAAAATGAAATATTAAATAATTTTTAAATTAATAAAACAAAATTATAAAAATATATATATTAAGTAGCAATCGATAAATTCATACTGATAAATTCATATCAACAATGACTACAAAGACTTTATTTTTTGTTTTAAAATTGCGAAAATGCAGTTTTTGCACCAGAAAAAATTATTACCAGTCATGATTGAAATTTTTTCAATGTAAGAATGGTCAAGAAATGCTTCAAAAACTTTAATGACATACTCAAGAACTCTTGTCAAGTTTGAGGATACTTTCAAATTTCTTTAGGATGAGACTGGAAGCAGACCTAATTTATCTCTTGATACCGTATTTCCGGAAAGAATTAGGAAAAATATTTGAGTTTGACAGGTGCTTATTGCACGAACTATCAAAGATCAACCTCCAGCAACAAATAAACCTTTATCGCCTCATAAATGCATATAATTTAAGACAATTATTAACGAAGACGAAAAAATTAAAATGTCAAACAACAGCCCCAGTTTACAGAAGTAGAAAAAAGGCAGAATTATATTCTTAAAAGATTCTTATATATCTCTATAGAAATATGTATGGGTACAATCCATTTCAAAATATTAAATCCTAATGGAACAATCATCGAAGTCTGTAGTCAGCAACTATCACATTTAAATGGTACAATAATTAGAAGGCGTCCGAAATTGATGAAAATGAAAACGAATAATGTTCCACCTTAGTAAAACTTAACTCATGAACAACTTTGCAGAAAAATATTAAAAACAATTTTAAACTTATTCCGAAACAAGACATTGTTCAAATGATTATCTTTTATATTTTGCACTTTAAACTTTCTTAAGAGAAAAATAGTTTCATAAGAATAGACCGTGAAACAAAGTACCAATCCGGAGTCCCTTTGTGTAGATGGTATTAAAAAAAATCATGTTAAATGTCAAAAAATTAAGTAAATGGCGGAGAACGCACTTCATTACAGTATCATAATTTTTTTATTTATAATTTTCATAAATTTGCAAATTTACACAAATTTAAGAATTAATCTAATACAAATAATGAAAATATTTACAGATTAAAATATGATTTTATACTTTTAAAAAAATTCGGTTCAATGATTTTGAAAATTTTCAGAACATTCTACACAGCAAAAGATTTAAAATCACCAAATTAGATTGGTTATAAAATATAGCAAGTATGAATTAAATCGGTATTTCCTCTGTACCGATTATCCAGTAAATCTGTCAACACAAGGAAAATTGAAATTAAAATACAAATAAAAATAAAATTTTCTGGCTTATTTTACAAAATTTAATTAATATGGCTAAAAATAAATAACCAAAGAAAATAATTAAACTTCCCAGCTTTAAAGAAAATTTTCAAACTGATGCATTAATTCAGCTGCAATAATTAAGTAACAATTTTTTGTACGAAAATATAATTCTAAAAATTATAGTTTTTCCATAAAGTATTCATACAGCATTAAAATTACCATTTTTGCTAAAAGGTCTTTGAAAAATCACTTGAAGTTAATGTAAATCTTTACATTACTAATAGTCACAACATGAACAAAATAAAAAATTATTTATTAATACGTATACTAAATCATAAATAAAGAAAACAGCTTTCAATAAAGTATTCAAATTCTTACAATATTATGAAAGGCACACTGAAATCTCTATGACCAATACGTTGTTGCATATCCATTATTTTCAATAATAGCTTGCATTCGCCTGAGCATTGATTCAATCAACTTTTGGGTAAATGGTGTTGATATATTATACCACTCTCTTCCTAAAAACCCTCAATTTTATAAGAAATTTTATGTTTACTTAGATTCCTATTGAGTTTGAACCAAAAATTTTCCTTTTGATTAAGGTCGTGCGATTGTGAGGTTGGAACTTATTTTATGTGTTAAGGCATTAAATTCTTAACATTCCTATGTTTCGGGTCGTTTTCTTGTTGAAATTTGAAGTAATTTTCAATATTCAACATTGAAGTACTTAGAAATAAATTAATATCTCGCAAAATTCTTAAATAGTATTTTGAATTCATAATAACTTTGATAAATACATCTCGAAAGTAATACACAACGTGCATCATGTTTAATTATTGACTCTAATTTTGATATATCCTTCTTTTCCAATTCATCTCCAAATCATTTTTTCCGTCTGGCCCAAATATGTAGTATTTACTTTCATCAGGAAATATAATGCTTTTAAAAAATTCTATGGACTTGTCTGCATACTTTCTTACAAACGTTTTTCATATTTTATTCACTAATAAATAGTATTTTGCTGGCCACTAAACCATTAAAAGCATTGCTTATACTAGTTTTTTTCTTACGGTTTCAGCTCATACACTTTTTCCTTTCTTGGCACACTTGCATTCGCTTTTCTTGCATATATGCTGTCAAAAAAAGTATGACTGCATCATTTTCTGTTTTCAATGTTTTCAGTATATTCAGTACAGCCTAATTCCTTAATTAATAGCTCTATATGAGTATTTCGTCTCTTTCTCTCAGAATAATTTTTAATTTTTCGAATTTCGTATGGTTGTCAAATTCTTTCTTCATCAAATATGTTGTTCCAATCAGAAGAAACTCGCTGGTCCAAATAAATATATATTAATAAAAATACAATCAACCCCGAAATAAGGAACACTTAAATGCCAAAATTTTGGGGACCAATTTTTATATAGAAAATTTATTCCACTAAATATGAAAAATTGGAAAACTGTCTGTAGTTATCTATTAATCAACTTTCATCGAAAAATCTAAATGTGACTGAAGATGTTATGAAAGTCCAAGCTCCTAAATTCGCTACTGAGCTGGGTATTGAAAATTTTAAGGCATCCAACGGTTGGGTTCACCGATAAAATCAATTTGGAATCTCCGTTATCAGTCAATGAATATGTCTGCCTTGGTTATAATATGACGTTTGTTTTAATTCATCAAATAAAGCAGCTTTATTAGTACAGTTCAGTCTCGATATAACGAATTTCAAGGGACCGATCAAATTACTTCGTTATATCAAAGTTTCGTTAAATCGA
>JBBMKC010107640.1:0-16511 GCA_037834085.1 Bipalium vagum
AGGCATTGCAGATTTCCCAATTATTAAAGGCTTAAATTTTTCCCCGGTGGAAGAACAAAGTAAGTAAATGGTAATCCGCTCTTTTGCTATAAAACCTCAAGTTTCTAGATTAGACTCTAGAATAATATAATAATAATAAATTAATATTTTAATCATTAATTGATCTAATTTTGACAACGGGAATATCGAATTGCCAAGATTAGATCAATTCGCAATTAGAGACCGATTTAGCAATAAGTACCTAAAAATGGAATTTACATTCAAAGTTAAGAATATTGGTCTAGCACTGAACAGTCATCTGGTCATTATAAAAGGCACTGAAGTCATCAATGGACTGCTACAAAAATAATTAGTAAAATTTGTACCTTAATTTTATTTGTGTTTATTGTCCGAAGGAAACATTTATCGGAAAAAAACATTTGTTGGAAATTTCAATTTAGTGAATATTTATTTATGCCCATTCTTATGCCAAGGATCAAACGATGTTTGCTGAGTTGTTAGGGCGTTTATGAGCGTACTCGATCGATCTCATCAAACGACCCTATGACTCAATATCTTCTTAAGCGGTATGATATCTATTTGTTTGTCTTTATTTTTATTTTCTTTTTAACATTAACTTATTGATTGTAATAATTTTTGATTATATTTTTGAACTTACCAATTATATTATTTTGATCTAACTCTTACATTGACTTGATTATTCTGACTTTTAGTATCGTTTGATTGATTTTGAATATTTGAGACTGTTTTGTTGTGTGATCATCATTGTGTTAATAGAATAAAGTGTTTTTTGTGGTCGTTCTGATTCAATTTTTTTCGAACACATTATTGACAAAAATGAAAGAGTCAGTAAATTTACGAGGTAAGTGTAATAGTAATCACAAAGCTTAACAATTTATAAGCAAATTACAGATTTCAAAGCATTGTCTATTATAAACTTCCTTAAGTTGACAAGAAACCCATAAATCAAGTTTTTTCATGTAGCTCATATGCTTGATATGGTTTTCGATGTTGAATGTGATAAGCTGAGCTACCTTACAATCTCGTGCTTTTTGACATGAAATAATTTATTACGTCTTTGATTTCGTAGTCATTAAAATCTAGTTGAAGATCAGATCGTTGCTTATCTTTGATAGAAAAATCACCGCTTCGGAATTTCGCAAACCAATTTCAACATTGGCGTTCTTTTTAACTTCACTGTTTGCAAACTTGTGATGCATTTTTGCTTTCCCATATTAGCTATGCTTCGAATTCGTGTTCCAATCTTCCATACCTAAGCTGACAAATAAAAAACTATACAAAGAAATCTATGAAATTAATTTACTGATTGATATTTGATTCCATGGACCATCTACTACCTAATTCTTTTTTCATTTTTTGAGCTATTTCACATCTCGATTTGAGTAAAAAATATCAAAGAATTGATTGATTTGTATAGTCAACCTCTTTAGTCACAGTTATTGTTAACTAATTAAAATACTTTTAATAATTATTGGTAAGATTGACACTATAAAAAATAAACATCTATTAAATTTCTTTTATGTACAAAGTAAATTATTTTGTATAACAGTCTTATATGACTTAAAACATGATTCTAAGGGTTAATTGTTGTTTTCTTATTAACACATCCGCTGAGTTGCTTGTCGGCATCAAATCCGACAGCGGGTCCCAGGATGTCCCATTACAAACTATGTATTTCCGAAATGGGGATATTTAAAAGCCTTTTGACTAGAGAACTCGTTAGGATCCTTTATTTAGTCAACAATTTACTTATTGGAGATGCATACCAGTAATTCTTTTTCCTCAAAAATGTTCCTTGGACAGTGTAAGTGTATAATTGCAAACGAGGAGAGAATTAATGAGTTTTAAAAGTGATAAATTCTATTAAATTCCATATAAAAATCCAACTGAAAATCATATTTACTATACCAAGAAGAGTGTCACTTATACTTAGTGATGAGTGTTATAGTCACCAATGTATTGCCATTTGTAACTTGTGAGAAATTCTAGTGTGACGTTTAATAACTTGGATTGCTCGCACACCCCTAGTTATTCTGTTGACATTTTTAACGTCGTGATCAAATATTGTGCGATTAGTAAAAGTTTTATTAAGTGCGTTTAATGAAATATTGTTGGTTTAGTCAGATATTGAATACCGTTATTGAATACCGTAATATCTATAAAATGACGTAAAAGTCACTGTTCTGAAAATATTTTTTAAATGCTTTAAAATTGGAACTCAGTTTAGGCAAGGACTGCAAAACAAATATCTAATAGACATTTTCGTACCGGATTTTTTGCAACTTATGTAATGAAAGCTTTTTATTTTGTATTGTCATTGTCACAAAGAATGATTGTCCTTTTTGATTGATCAAAGCTGGACTCAAATATTGTGATTCTTGTAATTATTTATATCAAGATCTAAAATAAAAATAAAAAAAGAACAAACGGAGTAAAATTTCCAATATAAAATCTCAGATAAAAAATTTTAAAAATTTAAAGAAAAAATGAATTAGATAGATAAGATTTAATTTAGTAAAAATAAAAATAATAATAATAATAACTGAATTTAAACGTATAAAATAATTAAAATAAAACCATTTTGTTTTATTTAAAAATATATCAATAACACCTTCAAGGTCAATTTTCAAATTGTTAGGTTTAAAATTTGAGTGCAACTGTGGAATTCTTCCTAAAAACGCAACACGGTGACTCGTAGTAATTAATTACCTAAAATATGACTAGAAAATTATATTTATTATTTCTGTTAACCAATTTTTTTCCAAACTCAAGGCATGAATTAGTAATAATTAAAGATACTCCCTTGATAGCAAATAAGTCAAGTTTTCAGATGAAAATCTAACCTATTTCGCTTAATTCATTCAGTAGGCTAACTTTGACAAGGAAGCAAAGGAAAAATAAAATAACAGACAAAAATGGTCAATCGATGAATGTGATTCAGATAGAGTACATTTATCAAATAAAAGACAGTATTTAAGCTAATCGGATACGATGAAGTTTTTATAGTTAACAAATCTTAGACCTTATTGGTTTGTATTTGTTAGTGAAAATTAATCAGAGATACCGGGATTCGAACCCGGGACCTTCACATGCGCATGCACTGCTCTGACCGCTGAGCTAAATCTCCCGACTAATTTTCAATATATCTCAGTATTTATTATTATTTAATTAAGAAAAGTCTAACACTAATGCTCATTCGTATAATTTAAAGAAAAAGTTAAGAATAAGCTTATTCATTTCTATTAGAAAATCTTATGTTTGAGTATCACGATATTTTCATCCACGTTTAATCACCATTGACAATGTTATAAATTAAAATTGAGTGAGTTCTGTTAAATTTCTGATGGACTTTTGGGATCACTTAGCACAACATTCTGATTAAGGTGTTAACTTTTGTTGGATCCAACTACTTCAAAGCTTCCGTACATTAATTTGGTTGTCGGAAATGTTTTCAATTGCTTTCATGCAAATACAAACAGGTGCTACAATTTCAACGTATGTGATTTGCCATACCTTTTTCAATCATTTCATACACGTCATCAATATTAATGGCTGAAACAGACATTTACGAATGACTCGAGAAATTCTTGTCCATGTTGAGATTTGAAAACCAACCTCTTTGATGGTGCTTCATTTTGAAAGTCTTAATAAAGTCAAGTAAGGTCTCATTTAAAATTATATTATACATCGTCGAACGATAATTTTCCCGTGAAAGTCTCACTTTATTTATCAATTATTTCACACTACACATTTTAAAAATATTCATTAATTCAGATTTATTCAAATGATTTATTCAATTTCCATTTTTATGAAGTCAGTTATAATCAAACGTGGGCATCACTTCAAGTACCCCATTCCACAAATTTTTCTAGCATTGCTTGAACTCAAAAAATATCATCAACGAAAATTCCCAACATTGTTCTTGACCAAAATTCACATAGCATCCTTTTAGACTTGAGACAACAGGTAATCTATACCTAATCCTTATGGCAATAAATATGACAGATTCATGAAATGAATTTTTAAATCCCAATAGCAGTGGAAGTATCCTTGGCAAAACAAAAATTTCTACAATTCTTGAGATAACCGTTCTTTGTGGAAAAGTGACAACGTTTACAAAATATTTCTGAAAACTAATTTTCATTATTGCAATCAACGGCCTCCTGAACTCAAAAATTTCGTAAAATTGTAAAAACAGATTTCTATTTACTAAAGAACTGTTGGGAAACTTAGATCGTAATCGAGTTCTGTATTTATTTCAGCTGGCATAAAAATGAAACAATTTATTATTATTATTACTATTATTAATATAATTATAATTATTTCACAAAAAACTTTTCCTCAGTTAAATTTAAATTGCAAGAAATTTCCAATCATAATATTATTTGTACAACATTGATTTATCGTTCCATTTTATAGGATGTTCACTGCCAATATCTTTGCATAAGTAAATATTATCAATATAAATTTCGATGAGAATTTTAATGGAGAAATTTCAACTTGGATTTTAAAAACATTGAAAATATGAATTAATCAAACACAAGAGACATTTGCTCGTTTATTAACTCATTTTGTTATCCCAGTGAAAAAAGAAATCGATTTCCATATGGGGCATGTGTGTCGATATGGTAGCTAATATGACAACTGTTTGTTTTACTGGTTTAAAATATAAAACAAAATTTTTACTCTGCCCGCCCGCCCGCCGCTTGAGTTATGCATACAGTGTGATAGAGAGAAAGAGAAAACGAGAGAGAGAGAGAGCAGATTTGAGAAGAGAAAGAGATGTCATGCACATTTTTACAAGTAAAAAAAATATACACACACTCAACTGGCACTACACATGCAGACGCGCACACGCACACAGCCCGAACGATATCAATGGAAAAATGTTGAGTTTTTTGAGGCTTTGTTTCAATAGGCTGTTTAATTTTGGCTCAATGCTAGTTCGAGAAAATAAACTTGAGTGATTAGATGAAACGCTTGCCCACAAGAACAGTAGGAAAACATATTGAGCAATGAACTGATTTAGATTTTATAAGAGAACAAGTAAATTGAATTTTGCTACACGGCAACCAATAATAAGAGCTAATTTTAAAGGAAGAACAATGTTTGAATTATTTGAGATTACTTTAGCATACATCTTCAATTGCTGATTATATGGATATAAAAGGATGTAAACAAGTAATTTGCATTATTCTCAATTTAAGCTGAAGTTAGTCTTCCTAATTTATCGTTAATATTGAAATTTTTTTCAACGACAGTGTCGTCATTTTTCCCATCGAATTCATGCAGCATTAACCCTGTTGTCTTACATCGTCAATTTATATTAACATTTAAGGCACGCGGTGAATGCCATGTGAGGTGGACAATCGTCTTTCCATTAAACTGGGACAGTGATGATCATTTTAGTCTTAGTAAGTTGATATATTGTTTATTTCTCATAGTCTCCAAGCAACTTATTTATCTAGGAACAACAGGAACTGGTCAAAAGGTGATATGATCAATCGGAAAGAAACCAATACTATTCCATGTACAAAATAAATCGAGTTAACTTCGAAAATGATGCTTGAGGTATATATATATGATTTAATTTTTAATTAAAATTTTATTTTTTCATTCTAATTATGGTCTGTGCAGACGTAAAATTAACTTATCTTTTTCAACGTCTTTAAATAATTAAGTAATTTTTTATCTTTTTATAGATTTTGATCTCTAGTTACAATTAAATTGATATTATCATCTCAGTTTTTATAAGGGAAATGGATAAGAAAAAAAATTCAGCATTTCAAGTCTTCATTAATGTAATGACTTAAAAACTCAAATTGATTATATTTTTGAGTTTTCGCAACGAATATCGTCATTGACAAAAAATTATTTCAGTGAAAATAATTTACTTTTTAGGAGAATAAATGAATTTAATGTCGATGTTCTTTTGAAAAAATGAACTCTATTTAACACGATCCACTTATCATCATTATTTGCTTCGTTTTGTTAAATTAATTTCACTGGATTTGCAGCCCGACTTGTCAAAAACTGATGATTATTTCATGATAAAAATCAATATTTTCTTTTCATGCACCATACAAAATTTTATTTTGAAATTAAATTTCATATATTAAGAAAATTAAGCAGTTTTTAACAAAAATAAATGATTGACAATAAAAGCGTTTTTCTTTAAAATTAAAGGTTAGAACAATAATAAAAATGTAGCCTAACATTCTGTATTCGTGGATTTTCAAGAAAATATATAGTTACCAAGTAATAGAGCGATATATAATCCTGTTACAAAATTTCGTGATAATCGATTACGAGCTTATTTTTTGGAAATATCGTATTATTCAGTTTAGAACGTTTTAAATTTTACTTATCACTTTCACAAGCTAATCAATAAAAAGGAAATTAATATTATCCTTGCGAATTGAGAAAATTTTTTCTTTTATTGATTTACTGGGAAAAAATAAGTTAAACATTAAAAAATCAAGATATTTTCTGATGTCAAATGAATACATGCTTAATAGCATTAAACAAATATATTTATTATTATTATTATTATTATTATTATTATTATTATTATTATTATTATTATTATTATTAAAAGAAATATTCTTGTGTACTTCAAATATCATTATGAAAACATTGATCAAAAACTGCTTTTTATTCTCAAGAGAATAGTAGAAAATGAAAATTTTCCTCTATTACATACTCGAAACTGTCGCAAAGTGATTTTTTAAAAATTTTCATTCGCAATTAATAATATTACTTTTTAATTCGTATTACTTAAAAATCATTATTTTGTGGTACCAATTACTTGAAAACTTGCATAATTTCTCATTGATGAATTGATCGTTTAATTTATATAACAAAGGTTGAATAATACCAAAATACTCACTGATTTTTTACGATTGATGAGATCTCCTCTACGGTTTGTACACTAAACATTAGAATGAATTTTATCAAAAATTTTAAGCGGATATATCTGACAAAACAATAATTAATAAAAAATCGAAATGCTTATTGTGTACATATACGGAGACCTAAAAATTTGTTTTTAATTAAATAATTTGCATTTTATGAAAATTGTTTTTTTACCATGAAATATAAATAAAAATAATTTATGAAAACTATGAAAATCATCCATTCATTTTCGGATAATTCATAGTGACTTGTAAATCTTGAATTTAAGATTCAATACTAATAATATCGCAAAATAGAGAAAGAAATGAAATTGTCTTCAGAAAATAAAATTTTTCTTTAGTGCAGCCTTAAACTTAAATAACTTCAAAGAAAGAGAAATTCTTTCTATGTTTATGAATGTTTGGAACTACATCGTATTATGAGATTGAGAAGAATGCAAGAAATAATAAGCAAACAAAATGAATATAAGAAAAGTACTGGAACAGTAGGATATAAAAAGTTGTGATAATATCAATGATATGAAGAAATTATTGGACATAAACCAAATAAGGAAAATGAATATCATCTGTTTCAAATGTGTATTAAAAGTATTCTCTGAATAGGTGTTTGTTCTATGTGGATACCGCATAGGTTAGTGAATCAAAAAATACACCATTAAAAGAAGCTCGATATTTTTTTGAAATTTTATAAGAAGCTGCTAAAATAAATGAAAGCGGGTTTTATAGCGAACCAATACTACCAAAGAAAAACATGTGTAAATTTGTCAACAATAAATCAAGAAAAGTGGAAAAAAATTACATAAAATATAAAAAATTATCTTTATATATGTCAATGATCAGTCCTCAGTATCATACGTTATAATTCTTGCTTTAACGTACTTCAAAAGTTAACCTTGGAAAAAAATATTATCATTGAGAAATTTGGAATTAACGAGGAAAACAACATTTTTAACTACTACTGAGAAAAGATAAGTTTTTGAAGACTACACTAGATATCATGTAACGGGTGAGGTAAACCATTTTTGTTGGTCATTAAGTGTTGTCTTGTTTATCGACCAATTTGTTTTTTTTTAAAAACCCCTCTTTTTTGAGTCTCCTGATACTCAAGTAATTGAATAAAACAACTATTTAATGTAAATCATGATTTTATTTTTAAGATAGAAATAGAGTACAAGCAACTTGTGAGTGTGGCCTTATTGACCTGATCATATTGGAAACCATAATTGAAGAGCTGGTATGTCCAAATTATTATAAGCCCAGTCAAAGATTTGACAAAAGTAACATTTTTGAGCGCTGAAAGTAAGATTGACACATCATTATAATTATTCCATCTTATGTATGTATTTTTAGGTTTCCCGATGAATGTAAAGCATTGTGAAGTTATCGTGTTATTTTAATCCTAAAAAATAGACATGTAATTCTGATCGGACAAACTGAAGATAAAATATTTAACATTGCTAAGTTGTCTAATTAAACTGCATTATTGCTTAGAAAAAGAAATCAAAAAAATTCAAAAATGACAACTATGTTAAGCAATAAATATAAAGGACACAAATAAATAATGCGGATTTATTTATAATAGATTTAGTGAGACATCAAAATATAATTGTGACTTCAAGTATAAATCAATTTTTCTGAATAATGTCTAATTAATAGGATAATTATTTAGATTTTCATAATATGTTAATAAATTCAAAATTTCTAGATCTAAATATGTCAACATTTACTCCAAGCAAAGAACTCTTACTGGAAGTTCTCATTTATTACTTCATGATGAACAAAACTGCCGCAGAAAGCTGCAGTAGATTATGTGATGTTTATGGAAAACATGTAGTATCTCTGGACACATGTGATTGTTGGTTCCACAGCTTCAGAAGTAATGATTTCATTGTAAAGGGTAAAGAATGCCCAGGCGGTCCTTCCAAATTTGAAAAAAAATTATTGGATGAAGATGCCAAACAATCACAAAATCAACTTGCCATGATATTAGGTGTTACCAAGCAAGCAATAAGCGAGCGCTTACCTGATATTGGTAAGATTTTAAAAGAAGGAAATGGGTGTCTCATCAAAGAGACAAAAGAAGTCTTTCTTCCATCGATTATTGACAATAGATGAAAATTTGATTTATTTTGAAAATCCAAAATGTACAAAAGCATGGAATTTACCCAGATCAACCATCAAAACAAACTACAAGACCAGACAACTTCGGAAAGAAAACAATGTTCTGCGTCTGGTGGGATCATCAAGGTGTTGTGTACCGTGAACTTCTCAAACCAAGTGTAAGTGTTAATTCTGAGAGATACCAAAACTAAATAACCCAGTTGAATCAATCCACATCATTACCAAATGAATGGAATAAAGTTTTAAATAATTTTAACTTGTTACATAGTGAAACTGTTAACAAGAATGAGAACTTTGACTTAAGTCATTGCTTTAATGAAACATCTTAAATATTATGATGCATGTTCATCATATTCTACTTGTATGACCCACGGGTGAAATGTATAAAGATAAAAATGAAAATTATGAAAGAACATTATCTGATAAAATAGGTTTTATATGTATTAGATTGGTACATAAGTTCCCGCGTTTTTTTTAATTTGTCATTCTTTGCTATTTTTAGATTTGTTTTGCTGAGTAAAAATAATTATTTTGAAATCGCTTTTTTTAAGCTACAACCATGTAATCATTATTTATTCAATAACTTAATTATATATTTTTTAGCTCTACAAATGGATATTCCAGGCAACGAAAAAATTCATTTTCGGCATTTATTATATTTTGCTTTTGCTGTGATTAGAAAGCTACAGAAGCAGCACAAGACATTTTTGCTGTCTATGGAGCTAATTCAATAGGTGCGAAGACCGCTCAAGAATGGTACAACAAACTCAAAAAAGGTAATTTTGATCTCGAAGATAAATTTCGCTCTGGTCGACCATCCGAAATCGACGAAAAACGTCTTCAGAAGCCTTTAAATGAGAATGGTCGCCAAACATCCAGAGAACTTGCTGAAAAAATTGGCTACACTCATACGACAATCCTCAGACACCTTCATTCGATCGGCTTTGAGCAAAAATTTCGAGCTTGGATACCTCATAAGCTCAGCGACCAAGACAAAGAAAATCGTCTTCAAATCGAAGCACAACATCTTGCTCGGCACCGAGCGACATGCGGCCACACGGAACGATTTCTGCAGAGAATCGTCACGGGAAACGAGAAATGGTGTCTCTACGTCAATGAGACAGAGGAAAGAGTTGGTAGCTGAAGAAGTCACGCCTAAGCCACGAATAAAAAAATAACTTCATCCCAAGAAAACAATGATATGTGTATGGTGGGACTGGGAGGGTTTAGTGCACTGGGATATACTTGAGAAAAATATGATTCTTGACAAAGAACTCTATGTACTCCAGTTGCAAAGAATGAACGAAGCTATCCAACTGAAAAGTTCAGATTCATGTCATTTCATGACAACGCACGGCTACACACAGCAAATATAGTCAAAATAGCCTTCCAAGAGCTCAAATTGGAGATTCTTCAACATCCGCCGTACTCCCCTGACCTTGCGCCAACTGACTTCCACCTCTACCGCTCATTGTCTAATCAAATAATGGGTGTGACATTCAAGAGCGAGGAGGATGGTATCAAAAAATTTGTTGAGAGGTGGAAGCAGGTCGTGAACAATAACGGAGACTATATTACTGATTGATTTATTATTTGTAATATTAATAAAATAATAGTTGGTTTTCACAAAAAAGTTTTCAAAAAAACGCGGGAACTTATGTAACAACCTAATAGTTCATTTAGAGTATCCTACAGAGTTACATGAGAAAACTAAAATCTTTCCCCTATGTCCAGAGAAGAATAAAATAAATGATTTATTATTAACCAATTATCAAATTATAAATAAAACGGTTACCATATAATGAGAAATTAATGTTAACCCAATTTGATAAAAATGAATGTATGGTGAAGGGTCATTATTAGACTTTTATCTTGATCAAAGAATGATTTTTTTTAAAAAAGTACATAAAACATATTTAAAAAATCTACTTGGTTAAAAGGTTATATAGAATTTAATATTGACAAAAGAAATGAGTATAAAAGTAATAATAATGATTTTGGTGATTTCTTTTTTAAAATTTTAAATAATGCTTTTTATGATAAAACATTAGAAAATGTGAGAAATAGACAAAATGTTGAAATTTTTTCAATTAATACAAAATTTCAATTAAATCTAAAATAACATTTGAAAGATCTAAAATGATACAGAAACTATAATTGCATGTCACATAAAATTTGATAAATTTAATTATATAGGATTTTTTGTATTAGAACATTCTAAACTAATAATGTATGACTTTGTTTATAATTGTTTAAATAAAGAATTATCTGGGAAATATAAAATTCCTTTTCGTGATAGTGTAATAGAATATACACCAATATTAATAAAAAAAAATAATAAAATATACTGTAGAGAAATAAGTAAAATATTGAGTTGATTCATAGGTTCGTGCATTTTTAATAAAAATATTATGCATGTATTAAAGATAAGAATCTAGAAATCACAAATATTATTCAGAGAAATAAAACACATTATGTTCAACTGTCTTAATCCAACGATGGGCAAGTTGTTTAATGCCACTCCTGTACCATGCTTTGGAAAGCAAAAATTCACGACATCCATTTTCAAACTGTTTTATATTATCAAACTGTCGTTCTCTAAGGAAATCTTGACTGAACGCAGGATGTGGTAAAAATTTCGATTCCTTCTAATTGGATTATTTTATTTTTCGTTACTGGCGCAGTATGTGGACGAGCATTATCATGTTGCAGAAGCACCCGCTTTCTGTTGACTAAAGCAGGATATTCTATGGCCAATTGTTGGTACATCCGATCGAGTTGAGCAGAATTTAACTCAGCAGTAATAGTTTTGCCATCTGGAAGTACTTCGAAGTGTATAATCCACTCAAAGTTTCACCACACGCAAAACAGGATCATTTTCCGAATCTATCTGTTTTGGAACCGCCTTGGGCTTTTGGCCTGGTTCCAACCATTGATTTCTCCTGTTCGGATAAAATATATTGCGAAAATAAATTTATACCTGATTTTATTTTAAATTCTTCTTTAAATATAAGATATTGGATTTTCCTAGGATTTTATGCTGCAGATGGATATAAAAATCAAATTAGTTTTACACAAAAGGGAAAATTAGTGTTTTCTCAATTATATTTTAGCTTTTTCATTAGGATTAAATATAAAAACAATTACTATAAAAGATAAATTGAGTAATTGTAGATCTTATCAATTAACCATATTAAAAACATACAAATAATTATTTATATATAAATAATATTTTTAAAAATGAGTGAAATAGATAAAAAATATTTTGACTTAAGCTAAGTGTTGTATTTAGAAAATGTATATCCTGAATTAGAAAATATAACAATAAATTCCTTACAAGATATTAACAATTATTTATAAATGGGATATTTTATTTTCCCTTGGGAAGATTTGAAATTTAAATTTTTTATTTTTTAATAAATCACACACTGAATATAATGAATGGAGTGAATTATACAAAGACAAATTAAATATAATAACTAAATCACAAAAATATTATTTTTTAAAATTTTTTAAATGAAGAACGAGAACTCTGATATCGATAAAAGAGAAGCTTTAAATAACAAATTTACTTTTCAAATAAAAACAAAAGAATATCATAAATGTTTTCAAATAAAAAAATTACAGATTTTTAATCAAAATTAAATAATTGTAAACATTTTCATCTAATCCATATTAAAAATTAGAGAAATATTCCAGAAAATAAAATATAACATAATAATTATCATAGAAAAAGAGAACAAGAAAATCCATTGTTAAAATTTTTTAAAAAAGGTATATACTACCTTAAATAGAGCTTTAAAAAAACAAAGAGAGCTTAAAAATTCAAAAGAATTACTTGGATGTGGTTTTGATTTTCCATATGAATGGTTTCAATTTCAATTTTATGGTTTCAATTTCAATTTTATGGTGGAATAAATTTTGAAAATTAAGGAAATTAATTCTTCAGAATTATATTCAAAGTAATATTTTGTAAGTGAATACCTATGACGTAAACATATTATACTCAATACTTAATAACTTTTAACATATGTTTTCTTTAAAGGTTTTCCATCAACCATAAAATAATTCCAATAAGTATTATACCAACCAAAAACATGATAATTATTTTTTGTTCCAAAATTTACAATATTATTGTTTGTGTATTCATTTTTGTCTGAAATTAATATTATAGTAAATTCTCTTTTTAAAATTAAATCTTTTTTCTGAAACCAAATACTTACTTGGTTAAATTAATTTATAAGTTTGTAGAATTCATAATATCTATTGTTGAAGATTTCCAATAAAACCAACAAACTATAGGTCTAATTTTTTTCATAAATGTCTTTATAATCATTAACTGAAAATAAACTTTTTAATTTTATTTATTAATTTTTTAAGGTATTCATTATCCTTTGTTATTTTTGTGATAGTATCCTTTACAACTTTGATATTATTTTTAATTGTTTTAAAATCTTTTCAATTTGATTTTGTTAAATTATCTTCTCATTTTTTGATTGTTTCAACAAATGATATAAAATATTTTTTTAAATTTAGAATATTTTAAATGAAAATTTCTTTGTAATTCTTTCCAATTTTTTGAACCTTCTTTAGAATTATATTGTAAAATTTTTATTTCAATTTTTTCTTTTATGGTTTTTTTTATTTTTTCTTCTTCATATAATTTTACTTCATTTTGAATATTAAATAAAAGAAAATTATTTTTCTAATTACTATTCTATTTACACTAATTTCACTTAATAAATCTTTTTAAACTTGTTTCACATATTTTAAATTTACAAAATCATTATCATTTATTGGATCTGCTACATTTACTGTTTTGTTATTATTCATATTCATGATTTCTATGATAGCATCACCAGTAACATATAAAAATTTATTTTCAGATTCAGTTTAAATAAAAGTATTTCTTCTTTTATTTGATTATTTTTATTTTTATAATCATTATAAAAATAAAGAGTTAAAATATGTAAAATTATTATATTCGGCTAAGCCTTTGGGAACCTCGTACACATCCATTTTTAATATTTTTATTGAAGCTTTGTCTCTAAGAGCGTATTGAACAGATTTTCTTTTTCAAATATTATTTTAGAAAAATCAATATTATTAAATAATTTGTATAAAACATATAAAGTTAATTGTCTACAATATTTTAAATCCGTTTCACTTTGAAAACCTATTTTATTATAATCTTTAACAAGCGGTTCTAATTTATCAACTTGAGGTAAACCATAAGAATCGAAATAAATATTTTTATAATATTCAACCTAATGAACTCATTTTTGATTTAAATTTTGATAATTAATAATTAATGGTTTTTCAAATTTTATTCTTTTTTCAGTAAAAAACCTAAAATCAAATAATTTGTGGAGCATCCCACAATAAACATTTCATTGTGACTTTTAATGGTTATGATTTTGGAATATCCCATAATAAGCATTTTGCTGTTTATTGATTGTGATTTTTATGAAAACATTTCATTCTAGATCAATAAATATTATGATTTTATTTTTTTATTTTTATGTAAAAGATTTACAGCTGATGATCAGTATCTTCTTAAATACCTTCTTAAATTATTATTTTTTTTAATTTATTTATTAAATATTAATTATAAATTATTACCAAAAAACAAATAAACAAAGAATTTATATAAAAAACAAATATAGAAAATAGAAATTACTAAGAATAGAATTAATGGAAATAAAATTATATATGTTACTAAAAATAAATTTTAGACAAATAAAATTATATCAATTTCTAAAAATAGAAATTATAATAAAAATTTTTATATATAAACACAAGAAAAACAGTAAAAACTCGAACAATAAATCTCACCAAAGGCAGAGATTTATTAAATTTTAAATCAGGCAGTAAAAATACCCATCATAGAAAGATTGTCATCGTAGAAAGGTAATCATTGTGGAAAAAATCATCTCGGCAAGAATAGTCAATCAAGGTCCATATAACAATAATAATGTCAAATACAAAGACGAATTATCAAGACAATTATTCAGAGATTTGCATATTCAACGATAAACAAATTTTATTCTAAACATTCATTGGAACCGTGACTATTTAAGAAAGAATTATTGCAGTTGAAAGAGAAGAGAAATCATCACTACCAAAAGGCCATAACTCGTTGACATTAACATTAGGTAATTCGTGTATTAATTCGTATTATTATTATTATCATTATTATTATTATCAAATTCATACTCTGTGTTTACAGATGTATTGAATTAATTTTTTAATAACTAAAACAATAATTTGCGCAATCTTAATCGATTGACGTAAATTTTTAAATTAATAAATCCTCTTATAAATAAATACTCGGTGCTTCACCGTTGATTAACTAAAAGTTTTATTGTTTTTCTTTTTCTTCCTTTTTTTGTTTAAAGCTTGCACAACCGCTAGCTGGCAAACTTCTTGATGGCTTTAACACACTAGGCTAAGCCTGTGTTTAAAGATTCTGTATCAATCAGCCTAAAATCTTATTATTAACTTGTCATTTGAACATTGTTAAAAACAGATTTGTCAATAAAGATTTTATTTCAAAATTTGTTCATTTTTGTTCAATTTTTACATTGTGTCAGTGATTATTATAGTGCTTCAACATTCATCCGTAATTCCTTTTGATATCACATACTTTTTTAAGTGACCTAAAAGCAGAATTAAGTCTTTTTAAAAATCAACCATCTTTTTAGGAACTTAACAATTTTTTATTTTATACTTCATCACTTCTAAAATAGTCATTTTTTATTTTTCGTACTTCACATACAAATTATGGTAGTGAACTACAATTCTTGAGGGCGTTTGAGATACCGATATTTATATCAGTACGAAAGCGTTCCAAACGTTTAACTAAGCGAAATTTGACATTTGTTTCTTTAGAGGAATTTTATTGTTATTATTATTATTATTGTATATTCTCCGAGTTCTTCTTACATTCTTTCCAAGATTGACTTTTCATTATAATTTTTGTATATTTCTCATCCTCATTTTTTTCTCTTCAATGAAATTGAACACAAGCTTTAGTTAAAATTTCAAAAAAATAAGTTGATCATCAATAAATTAAAACTATAAACAATTTTTTAAATTGTTTTAATTTTAACTGGAACTTATACAAATTTATTAATTAATAATAACTTAATAAAATTTAATAATAATATTCATTCAAAATAATTGTTCAAACCACTACTTATAATGAAAATATTATTATAATCATATACAAGACTTAAACCAACGAGTTTAAGCATTTAAAGAAAAAATTCTAAGTCATTTTCCTTTAAACTTTCAATCGAATAAGTTAAAAGCAAAATCAATATTTTATTTCATTAATCATTAACATCTGTAGTAGTCACGAACTCTTTTGACATCAACAGGTGAAACTTCCATATTCCAAGGTATATGAAGATTATTTCCATATTTTCTTTGCATTGTTGCTTTCGTATTGCA
>JBBMKC010107749.1:0-16504 GCA_037834085.1 Bipalium vagum
CTAAACCCTATTGCGGTCTCTACCATATTTCTACTTTTACAAGGGTTGGCAAGGATGTGTCCTTGGCTAACCCAACAGAAACATAAATTATTTCCCTAAATAATGTTACTCGTTATTTTGAAATTATTTACATAGAATGCAATAATCAGTGTGCTCTCATAGTTAGAACAGTTCAATACCAAACGAATATAACTTTCAAGAAAATTAAAAAGAACAACTAGTATATCATAGAACGAATGGCGTCTCAAACTGACAGACTAAAGTAAATTAAATTTTAAGTCAACAAATTGCTAAGAATTTATAGTTTTTATTTTAAAGATATCCTTTAAAAAAATATTTCTCACTCATGACGAAATTATCTGAATCGCTTCTTTTCAGAAAATTTTTTATAATTTCAATTGGAGTTTTGATTTATCAGAATAATTCTTAAATTAAAATAAAACTTAATTTTCACTTCATTAAGTTATATTTATTCTAGATTATTTTTATTAGAAACCAGAATAATAATTAATAGCAAAATACCAAGAATTATTCAAAAATATAATTTTCATACTTATCTATAAGTGTTAATTTAATATGACTACCTTTACAAAGTTAAGCGTTTACGTCTTCTAAAATGAATCAAATCATACATTTTGTGATATAATTCATTCATTTTAAGTTATTTAATACCTTTACACACTTTGTATAAAAAATTCAAAATACTTTAATGTGATTTCGAAGAACAGTTTTTGTTTCACATTGAAAAAGTTAAATAAAATCATAGAAATATACTTCTTATTTTAAACTATAATACTCGCACTGATTCAATATCAAATGTATAATTAAATGATAATAAACAAAAACATAACTGGAGACATTTAGACTGCGTAATATTTTCCATAATTGAATACTCAGTCTCTCAATCATTTCAATAATAACAACACTAATTACTTTAATCACTTCTATGTCTCCCAATATATATCTAAATAAACTCTCAACACAAGAAAATAATTTTTGGGGGAAAAATTGGCAATCTCAAAAAATTGTTCCTGGAACAAAGTAATTTCCAATAACATATATATTATATTTATAGTGCAAGTATATTAATGTACAATGAATACTTGACACAGTTTGATTGTGGATGAAAGTTTCGAAGCCAACAAAAATTGCCGAAAATAACTCAACATAAGAGTGAAACAATTGGAGAAATGTCCAAAAATATTATCACAAAAGCAAGAAGATTATTCAGAAGAGTCGAAATTTATATCCTATGATCATAAATAATCCAAAAACAGGCGCCGCAAACACACTGTGTAATCGATAATATAAAAAAATACAATTTTCAACTCAACTCAATTGCAAATAAGTACCACCAATACGCGCGGTGGTACACACAATTTTTTCTAAACAACAGAACCCAATAATCAAACAAATCACATTTTTTCAATCAAATTAAACAGAATTCGATCAAAAACCAATCTATCAGAAATGTTTTAGAAATCAAAAATAATAATAATAATAATAACAATCATAGAGAGCTGGATTCACAATTTACACATGTACGAATAAATCGATCAAGATCGAAGATTTACTACCAAGAAATTGATAGATTGATAACAATATCCAAATTTGAATGAGCACTTGTAAGATCGATTAATCAATTGATTTTTCACTTTTTGTGTACAATGGTTTCCAAGTTCGTACGCTTCTCTGTTTTCTTCTTTTTCTTCTTCCTGTTATCTTTTCATCGTTTCACCTCGATTTTCTGCCGTTACTTGCCGACACGGTTTCATAATTTTCTTCAATTCGCTTATCATTATTATTGGATTTTAATAATCATTTCAGAAATATATGCATGTATTATATTATTATTATCAGAGATTCATCGGAGATAAAATTAATCAATATCAGACAATAACGATAAAAGAAAAATCAACTGATCGCGTGTATTACACAATTCTCGTGAGTGACAAAAAAAATCAAAAACTGGACAGCGGAGTCTTGTACTGGAACGGGTCTGTCAAAAAAAGTCGTTCACTGTCACTTTTGTAGATCGGGTGAGTTCTGTAATGCTGGATCAGGCTTTCGACATTGCTGAACACTTTCTGACCGATGTGATATTCACTGCCTTGCAGGTGGACCTTGAAGTTTCGACATTTCGTGCCGGCGTGCATTGTTATCGTGAGGTCGCCAGGCTTAATGAATAATTTAAAAAATCAATGAAATTTTGCTCGTCTACACCATAGTCTTTGTCATTAATATCTATTTTATCTGTATTTTTTAAAGTTTCCTTTCTTATTATTAATTCTCGTATTTCTAAAGTTTGACATTAGTGAAAATCAAAAATTGAAAAAAGCAGTTTTCAGGTAAACATCCAAATTTATCCAGTCAATCGATCAAGACGTATTGACCCATAGCTTTAATTGATTAAATTTAAATTAAGTTTACAGAAAAGATAAAGGGGAACAGCACTTTATTCACAAAGTACAACTTCAAAATGGTCCATTTGAAATCTGGAAATAATTTTACCACCGTGCCAATCGATATTTGTTGGAAAATTATCTTTCATGGTTTTTTTTAAAAAAAATTTTAATCAGTGACAAAGTTTAAAAAATTCAAATTCTACTCTCCTTCTCTACAAAAAATACTTGATAAATCAATAAAACCGCATGCTTAAGCACACGTTTGTAAAATTTTCTTGTTAACAATTTGCACTTTTCCAATCAAATTTTTTAGGTTATTAGAATGTTTATTTATATTGATTTAATTTTTGATATTTTACAGGTTTAAATATCATTTTGAAATGACAGATTCTAATGAAAACGGTGAGTGGTAAATGATGAACAGTATCATTCTTTTTACTTTTACATAAAAAATCTGAAATCATTAATCAAGAGCACGAAAATATATGTATATACTGATTGGCACAGAAAAAAATTCAACGATGTTCACAAAATCAATTTGGAAAAAAATTATAGGGATAGCTTAAATTGAAAAAACCAATTAAATTTCCTCACATGTTTTTTTGCGTTTTGCTCTGCAATGTGTTCATTTGATAATTAAATATCTTTGGAAACATCAAAAAGTTTGTCGGCACGACATTAACAATCGATATGAAAAAATACTGTAGCGAAAATGTTTGGAAATGCGTAGTCCAATAAAAAAACAATTAAAATATTTATCAATATCTTAAGATCGATAAAATGGAAGTAAAAACTTTCAAGAATTTCAAGAAAATTTTCAAAGAACCAATAATGATTTTTTAAGTTGATTTTTAAAGAGAATTTTTAAAAACAAGTTTGAGAATGCCATCAAAATATCGATAAAAATTTTATAAATAACAATCACTACCAAACACACGCTCATTGAGTCGGTGATGAATGGATTACTTTTTATTTAAACTCCAAAATAATATATGCATATTAAGAATTTTAAAGATCTTTCTTTTTTCACAATAATGAAAAAAATAAAGAAAACTTTAATCAATAATAATAATAAAATTCATAATATTATATAATAATGATCAATAATAATAGTAATAATAATGAATCACTTACATGAGATTCACTGTCTCGTATTACAAATTGACCCAAACACCCATTAGTCATCAGCAAAGATTCACACTCAATTCTTGATATTGCTCCCCAATACCATATTCGATCTTTAAATCGGCCCGTTCTGTTGTAGCTCAGTCTGACATTTTCACCAGAATCATTATTAATTGAGGTACAGTGTTTCTGGTTGTTAACAATATTTTGTGGCTGTTTATTCAAGAGAGCTCCGGTTGAAGTAAGTTGTTTGACATAATTTCTGGGCACCAGTCCTATTTCACCATTAACATTTCTGCATCTCCACCAATCGGGATCATCAACAGGCCTCTCTAAGACCTCCAAAATCTGAATTATCAAATTCACATTTATAATAACCAATCCGATGAATTTACAAAATCGAAATTGGTGAAAAAAATCATCACCAATCACATTTATTTTTAAAAATTATTAAAATTTCCAACCATTTATAATCCAATCAAACAAAGTTAATGAACTTTTTCAAGAAACTTGAAAAATCTTAATTAAGCCTCAACTAATAAAAAAAACATATTTCTTCTAAAGGAAAACTTCAAAAAAGTTATTAAAAACTGACATAACATTCTATAACAAGATCGATAATAGTTATAAAAAAATTGATAAATACCTGTCTCATTAGAATAAATAAGAAATCAATTAATCATAACTACATGAGAGCTAAAAAGCAAGAATTTTCTATTTATCAAAAAGCGGTCCTCCAATTTCATTGACTTTTTATTGAATCAATTCAAAATAAAGGGAATTTTAATTCACAGCTGCAGTACTATTTTATTATATTATCCGAATGTGCCATTTGTATAATATTGATTCTGTCTAATTGCAGTGAGAACAAAATTTATAAACTTTAAGATTCATCCACATAAGTGATAATGTATCACACGAGAAATTCTGGAATCACTTGAATTTGGTTAAACTGTTATATTGTTTTGATATTTTACAGTGTTTTCCAAAATATTTAACCATTGCCTTGATTATTTTTAAATAAAATAATTTAAATACAAGACAAATAAATCAATTAAAAATTTTCTCTTGCTTTTCCTTTTATCAATAACTATACATGTCTAAAAAGATTTCAAATTTTTCTTCGGTTACAATAGAAACAGGTATTTCAATTTGTTCAAACAATTCTTCTTTTGATTGGCAATTAGCAACTCTTATTGATTCTTTACATATACTAAATGTCTCCTCAATGGGATTCGATTGAGAAGAATATGGAGGCAAAAGCACTACAATATGTCCAATTTCAATATTTTCTTTTACAACCCTTATCTTGTGAAATGGAACAGTATCACAAGCAAATATCATCTATTCTAATTTATTTCTCACTTCATTTATTAATAATTTCAGATATAGCATCTAAGTAGCTGTCAGTTTTGTGAGCTGAATTGTTCCCTTTATAATGTAATAAATCTGTTTTTAGTAATAGAAGCAGCAATAGAAAAGTTTTTCCTTCGAATTGTTGAAACACTCTTAGTGTTTTCCTACAAATGCTCTTACATATCTTTTTTTCAAGGAGAAATTTACTCACATGTCATCCACTAATATAACTACTTTATCCATATGGATCTCAAGTATTCTTTTTGAATATTGAAATCTTCCAGTAATGTTATTTTCAATCTTTTTTCCTTCAGGGAGTAATTATAAACGCTTAAAGCTACATTCAAATGTTTCTCTAATCGTATGTATTGTTGCAATTGATACGCCCGTCCCAATTTCATTATTTTTGGTTTTTTAAAAATGATTTTGTCATCGAACAATCTATTCCAATTTCATTAGAGATTACTTCATTACTTAAACTTTTTTCTTTCTGCATTTTTCTGCTCACTATCAATAATATCCATTTCATTATAATTATTAACTACTGTGATCGAACCGTTTAGTATTTCATATCCAGGTCTGTGGATATCTGTGCGTAGGATTTAAAATTTTCATATTTCTTTATTAACAAATCACGTATTGAATCAGTAAGTTTAGTTTTAAAACCTATTGAATAGAAATACATTGAATACTTGCTTTGAATTTTATTGCTTGTCATTTTTAAAGAAACGATTTTTAGAGTTAAATATTTTTGAACAAAGCGTTAAATATTTTGAAAACACGGTGTTAATTTTATGAATTATTGGTAATATTTCATTGTAATAATAATTTTTTGGAAATTATATAAAAAAGAACAAAATCCCTCATAACATCATCGATATTGAATGTTCTTAATTTATCATATACATATATATTAAATACAGCATATATATAGGAAAGAGAAAGATACAGAACTATATACTTCAAACAATAGTTTCTGTGAAGAAAAATAAAAAAGTGGCGTAATAAAATGATTAATTCATGATTGATCATTGACAACAGTCTATAAAGAAGGATAAAGAGCTGACTTTTATTAAAGAAAGGTTAAAAAAAGAACGCATACCAGATAATAAAGATCATCAATAAAACGATCAAAAATTAATAAAATATAAAGATCTGAGAAACGATTCAAATTCAAAAGAAATTTAAAAAGAGGAGCTAAAGAAGATTCTAAAAATACCATTTTAACATGATTTACAACTTTAAGAAACCCGTAGAACTTGAAGATCCAAAAGTAATATCAATTACAGCAAAAATGAAAGATTATTTAAAAATTAAAACGCCAACCCTTTCAATATTGCAAGTTAATATAGTTTATCAATTTAAAAGTCAAGGTTGTAATAGCTTATACATAGAGGAGACAACGTCATCCCGGAACACGTAATAACGAGAATTTGCAATTAAGCAGAACAAGTAAAATTTTAGACGACTAAATCATTATTAATAAAAAAACGGAAATCAGATATTAATATGCAAATAGGAGAACCTAAAAACCAATGGATTCTCTGATAAATTAAAATAAAAAAGAATAATTTTAACCAACCAGAATTTGACAAAATATCTTAATTAAAATAATGAGTTTCTCATTTTGGAACAAAATTTGATAATCCTAAATTAGATATTAAAATTATAAAAAAAAATTAAATGATTTTAAACATTTAATTGTTTCTTAAGATTAAAATTATAATTTTAAAAACAGTAAATAAAACAGATCCAAGTTTGAATCATAAATTACTTTGTATATCATCGATTTGAAAAATTAAGTCATTTTTGAGATTTTATTATTGTTATAGATGATATTCTGAAAAAATTTTATTTTCTTCACAAAAAAAAAATAATTATTTCTTTATTATTTAATAATTTTATTTTTTTTCCGGATCTATTTTGAAATATTAAACAAAACTCAAAGATAATAAAAACAAATTTTCATGTGTCTTTTTCATACTTTCCAAACAACAAGAAATCAATGAAACCCGTTTTAATTAAAATATCGATTTTAAATATATTTTTTTAAAATATCTAATATAAACTGTGAAAACTTAAAATAATAAAATAAAACCCTTAAAAATGTTTATTTTTTAAACCATTTTGCGAAACTTTCATCATTATCTCACCAAAATAATTTAAACACACTGTATCAAAATAATAAATTTTCGATTGAACAAAAACTAATGTCATTTTGGTGATGAAAAATTCCATTAGAGTCAAATCACAATAAAATTTAATCTTAAAAAACCAAATGCATATTAATAATTAAAATTGTTCAATATATTGAGATGGATCAATAAAATCTTTCTCTGTGGTAATAATTTATTTCAAAGGTTAAATTCCATCGTTGTGATTAATTTTTTAAGTCTTGACAAAAATGCAAACATTTATAATACATATATTGAGAGAAAAAAAAGAACAGATATTCGCTAAAGAGTTTTCAAAAAATACCCAAAAAATTATGAATTTTTGTCCACTCATCAACAATCAGTCATGTCATCCCCTGTTGTCCTTGTCAAAATAATAGAACTATTGAAAATCTATATAACTTAAATAATATATATTGAATAATTAACTGTTGCTTAAATATTGTGTCATAAACTTGTTAAGAGCATGCTTCAACAAAAATCTACGGTAAATCTTAAATAAAATTATTTGATCAATTTAAAATTAATAAATTTTTAAAAACTTCCAAAATGTACATTTTTTAATTAATAAATACATTTTAAAATTAATCGTATTTTCGCATATATAGCCCGCACACCTTTAATTAATACAAAATTTAGTGTCCCAAAACTCACTTTAAGTAGATCGTTGTTTATAGAAAAATTAAGCAACTAGCATTGATTTTATAATTTATGTGTATTTATAATTATTATCATTAACGAAATTCAAGTTATAAAGAAACACGCATTATTAATCTCATTCTAAAATCAAATATTTAAAATAAAATAACCTCGTTTGCTTCGAAAGACATTTCTTCTGGTTGGTTTTTCAAGAAAGGATATAGAGAGAGCACAGTAGAAAATCTTTGTAGGCTGTGCAATTTATTTGATGCCGACCATTTATCTACGTCGTCACCATGGTGATTATTCATTATGCTCGAAGATTCTATGCCCGATGTCACTGAAGGCATTGAGGAATGAAGCTGACTGCTAACTGACAACGCTGGATATTGTTGTTGTCTATAGAAACGTCGTTTACGTATATTTTTATTTTATAGATCAGAACACAATAAGGAAAAATATATAAATTCTACAAAAAAAGTTAAACAAAAACAAAAACCGGAATTCGTAAAACCGCTGCGTAAAAATCTTGAAAGTACAAATTTGGTACATAGAAAACTTTAATTATTATTTGGTTTCAAAATCTCTAAACTGTGCAACCAATCCTTTTTGTTGTTCCCCAATTCAATGACTCTACCGGAAGAACTGACAGTTTGACATATCAATCATCAGATAAATAAAATTTTATAATTTCAAGATCCAACAGAAATGATTTTTATATTTATATTAATCCTCTCTAAAAATGCCTATAATTACCCAATAATATATTGATTTTATTATTATTAAGGATTCATGGAGTTATTAATTATCTATTGATATGCAACTTATACAAAATAATAAAATATCAGTTCTAAAAAAGAAAAAAACATTTTACATTAATAATTCTATCATTGACAAATGTTAAGCTATTTAATGTATTCCCGATTTAAAAGTTTAAAATTCCCGTCTAGAATAATAATGAAAATAATAGTAATTTATAATAATAATGATAATAGTTATAATAATTTATGGTATAAATAAAGACAATTCCATTTAAATAATATAAATAAAGAACAACAAAATTTCAAAATTCTTTTCGATTGTTATAATTTATGTAATAAAAATATATTATTCTTGAATTGATTTGATGTATTAAAAAAATTAATATTACACAATGAAATCAATAGTAATATTTTAAATTTCAATATTTAGGCCAACAGAAATTCAGAATATTTTACACATTTATCAAAATTTTTAGACATTAAAGATATCTATAACCAATTCAATTTTATCTATAGCTTTTCAATTAAACATTGACAGAAAGACGAGTAATCTGTCTTCAAATTGTGCTTTCAATTTTCTCGCATTAACGGTCTATACGGTTTTATTGGTGCTGCACCACTTGAATGTATAATTTTACTGCCAATTTTCTTTCAAGAAATTTTTTTTCAAACAATGACCACTATTTAAACTATCTTTCATTGGATTTGCAATCATCCATGTATGGTGGCCTTAAATGTGAACTTTTAATATCGTTATATTTTTCCGTATCAAATTGCTAATGTAAATGACAATTTCCAAAACGTCAAAATTACTGATTGAGATTTTAAACTCAAAAAAGATTTGATTAAAAATAGAACAATTTTAATGGAGATGAACTTCCAGACTCTGTGTAAAGATGTGATTACGTAGTTTAACCGACTGTTGTAGCAGTTAATTAATTAGATGAAGTACACAATCTCAAAGAAACAGTTGAATGGTGAGATTTAATTTAAAAATAATCGATTTATTATTATAATTATCGCCACGGGTATAATTTTTTTGTAAAATTCAATAAAAAATATATTGGAGAAAATAAATTTTAAATTCAATTGTATTGGCTAATCATTGATAAAAATATTTCAATATTGATTTCTTAAAATGTTTCTTTAAACAATTTAGTTTCTGGTATTGATTAAATAAAGAGGTCTGTTGATTTCGAAATAAGCAAATCTAAAAATTTCTAAGTGCCAAAGTTTTTAATTTAAAAATTTTGTTGATTAGCATATAATCTCAATTATCAATTTTACATTATTGATTAATATTTTAAAAAATATCAATTATGAAAAAATATTTTTCAGAAAAAAAATTATCTGAAATCGAAACGAACAAATTCCAACTCCCATTGTTGAATTGGATGGGGAATAAGATATCGAATATGACAAAAATGATTTTTAACAAAGAATCCTTTAATTGTGAGAATAAATATAATTGTAACAAAATAATTTTCTGAGTTTCGTGTAAACTCGGAAAAAATCTGTAAATCTGAAATCAATAGATAAGGAATTAATACTAAATAATAATAATTATGAAAAATTTATAAATGGTTTTACATATTTTTTATTTTTTCCAGTTTTCATTGAAAAAAAACATTTGCGGCGGAATTTAAAAATGTTCGATAAAATAAAAATCAATAATTTTTTAAATTATAATTGGAAAATTCTTCACAAAGCATGAAAGGTACTTGATTTTAAAAAATTATACAGTCAATAAAATCAAGAGAAATACAAACATTTCCTACCTTCCAAGACTGTCTGTTACTGATCGGAAAGTATTATTGTGTTGTGGACGTTCAAGAGTCACATAATTTGAAGGGAACCAGCCAGATGATAACATTGACGTGTTACTGATGAGCTCTCCTCTCCACCAACCATCTGAACTTTTTTCTAAAACTTTGATACGGTCCCCTCTTGATAATGCCAATTCATCAGGCTGGCAAGGTGAATAAGAAAATTTGGCCACACATACCGACATCGGTCCCAATGAGCCCGTATTATTTGAAAACAACATACCAACGTCACCCCCACTCCCACCGCCTCCTCCTCCACCACCACCTCCGCCGCTACTGCCACTGATCATTCTTGTACTTTG
The DNA here is from genome assembly GCA_037834085.1 of Bipalium vagum. Taxonomy (NCBI): domain Eukaryota; kingdom Metazoa; phylum Platyhelminthes; order Tricladida; family Geoplanidae; genus Bipalium; species Bipalium vagum. Next base: position 10,589 of record JBBMKC010107749.1, read on the forward strand.
TCTGAATTGCTCGGAACAGGGCTCCATAATACCATCATTGATCGGTATCTTGGATTTAGAACTACCACTCCCGAAATACTCGCGTCCATTGAATTGATGATTGGATGATGCATGGTTTGTCACTGAACTATGGAACTGAGATTCACTGCTTAGAGCCTAAAAGGATTGTTTTTCACTTTTTCATATTCCATTATTAATTTAAAAAATCTAAAAATTTGAATGAAAATCATAATTTTCTCTAAAAAATTGTTCATTGCAATATAAAGGAAATGTGAGACGATAAATTCCAAATCTTAACTCGTGCTAGATTTAATCATAAGAAAATAAGCTATTTACTGTTTCCCGGAAGTTTGGACAGTTTAAATAAGATTTACTCATGACAATTCTGAACTAGATTTTGATAATGGCGCCTTTAAAAAAATATCTCAAGGAGAATTCAAAACACAAGATATCCAAGGATAATCAATGAAATACATAAATAATATCATCATCAGCCATAAACATATTTTGCTGGGTAAATGAAATTATGTAGCAAAAAATATCAGCGTAGAGTTATAAAAGCAGACAACTCATCGGGGGTGTTCTTTATAGCATATCTTTCGCCATATGAAAAATGAATAACATTATTTCCTTGAAACACATTTCATTGAAATTATTGCCCCTGGTAGTAAATAATAAGCCGTCGTTATTTTATTATAAACAAGCACTAAAAATCCAATTTTCTTTCTTAGCTCAACTATAGTTTTACACAATTTTATTTTTTAAATAAAAAATTCCAATCATTCAACTGCTTCCCGACTATGAAGACTTAGAAAAATATCTACCTGCCTTCTACATTTCCCGAGAACGAAATACTTTTCTCAATAAAATTTTCCGTTTCTTATCATTTCCAATCCGATTTCCTCAGAAATTAATCAAACAATGTTGAATTTTCTTCAGAATAAATTTTAATATATCATACATAAAATTTAGGAAAATCTGTATTATAAATTATTTGACTTAAAATAAGATTGATTTTAAATATCAGTACTTAATTATAGAACTTTGTGTTTATTAATATCATTCAATTATTATTAGTATTCATGCTAGTCAATTTATCTTAAGCATTCAGAAAATTTAGATTCTAGGTGGACACATTACTCGTATAGATAATGTAATCATTAACAAGCATCTTTCCCCCCTAAAGCACATTTAAATCAATCGTATGTTAATTTGGCATAACTATAGCATCATTTGAAAGAATTAAGAGTTATTCTTTAAAAACACGTTCAATTCTATGATAAAAAAAAATTCTTCATAAATATTTCAGTAAAATTACAAAGTTGAAAGTTCATTTGATAAAATTTGTTAATTTAAAAAATAAGCGCAATTGCAAAGATGTTAAAACTGACATAATTTTCAAGAGAATTTCAAAATTATTATTTCATTTTTGTGAACAGTCATAGATTTCCGAATAGTAATTTGATTAATTACTAAGATTAAAAAAAAAACTACACTAGAAAGGCTGAATAATAAAATTAAAAATTATTGACAATCCTTCTATGAAATTACATAAAAGAAATTTCATATTGTAGAAAACAGTAATCGAGATTATAATCCAATGTACCATATATGTCAACAGATATCTGTTGATTTAATTTTATAAACAGAAATGATCACCAAAATCTTTAAGATGTGCAGTCATCATTATAAATCAGAAAAAATCAATACAGAAAAAAATATTTAGAAAACGAAATCAATCTTATGATGCTGAAAAAAGGCGAATTAAGATGATATATATGAAACATAAATTTATTTTATTGCTAATAAAATCCCTCTTTATTGCAATAATTATTTCCAATGAACTTTTTAATATCGAAAGAATAATTTATTTGTCATTTAAATTATAATCTGAACTGTTTTTATCTCTGTAAATTAAATTTCATAATTATTTCAAATACACTGTTTGGTCAATATTTCTTTTTGAATATGGATTTTTCTCAAAAAAAAGAACAAATTAATATTAAATCAAGCAGTTTTTTTAATTTTGAAAAAATTGATTTGAGGTGCAAAATATCGTATCAGATAAGATACTGAATTACTTTTAAATTATCAGCACACATATTAAGTGTCAATATTAAATAATTTTATTTTTAACCAATAAAATGAATCAATTTCAATTAATCTGTTTAGTTAGTTCTATTACCTGAGATTTTTAAATATTTATATTGCTCAAGAAAATTATGAATTATAAAATTAATATTCACAATATATTGACAATTTATATGAAAAAACTTTAATCCATGTGAAAATGTATTGATTATTTAATTAAATAATTATTGATAATAATAAAATTAATTATGATTGTTAATAAAAATATTTAATATTATATATAATTATATAATAATCCTTTGTCATAATATCTATTGATTTATTAATTTCTTAATTGCGTCGATAGCACATTGACTCCCAACCATTGATCCTGGTAATAATTTTACTCGAGCTGAAATGTGAAAAGAAAATCAGATCCAAATTCCACTGACAATAGAAGCATGTATTGGAAAAATTGCAGAGAACGGGTGGCAGGAGAGAGGAAAGTTTGTTTCAATGATAAAAAATTAGAGAGTTAAATTTGTACCGAAATTTCTCAGTCCTTTGGCAAAGAAATTAGATATCAAAGAACAAAATCCCAGATAAAATTGATTTTTCATGAATCTATTTTTTCATTGTATCTATTTTCCAGAAAATCAATTTTCAATAATGATCGAATAAATAAAGTTTCCATCCCACAATTTCTTTTTTGATTTTCATTCAGTGATAATCACTTACAATTTGTTCTTAATTCGTTTTTAGTAAAAATTGAGAAACGCAAATAATTATTTTTTCTGTTTTATAATATTTAACTGGAAACTGATTGAGTGAATTGATTACATTGCTTTATCAAATTTTAATTCAATTTAAAATTGCATCAAAATGCATTTTTAAAAATCAATAAGAATTATTAAAAAATAATTTATATTAAAATGATTTAATTTAATGATTGAATATGAATTAACTTTGATTTAAGTTTATTGATTTTTAAACAGTACCGAAATAATCTAATTTAATCAAATTTTATCGATATTTTTAAATTTTCACCGAATATAAATATTGGGAGAACGTACAACTCTATGGCGATTGATTTTTACAGACTCGATGTCATTAAGAAATTTGGTTGGTCGAATTACAGAGTTTTCAGTTGAATTCATTATTCAAAAATCGATGGCAGTAACGATTAGTTAATGATATTATGACAATGACAACTGTTGATTATACCATTTCCAATTTTCTAAATAGTTAATTCACGAATATTTAATAATAATAATAATATATACATATAGTTATTCATATTACTTTGTTAACAAGTTCAATCCAAGCAGATCGATAATTGCTAGGAAAAATGAACTTTAGAAATATATTTTCATGAAATGATAATAATTAATGATTGAGATTGACTTATTTAATTTAGAAAAAATTATTTCATTTTTTCATATTAAGATATCAATTTTAAATTCATTATTGAATGGATTTAATTGGATAATATAATGTGGCCGTCGTTCTTAACGCAATTACACAAATTTAAGAGGGCGGACTCTGTTCGCATAAACATAGATGTTCCTTTCTAAATATTTTTTTTAATTTATATTACTTATTTTCATTATGAATACAGAATATTTAAGATAAACAAGATTTTAAAATAAAAATCAATATTGATTGTTTAATTTACCATTTAATCGATTATATAATTACCTTTTGAATAGGATATAGAGGTAATTGTGATGTTAATGCGGGTCTTGACTGATTGTGTTTACTGTCACCACCAGACGATGCTGAAATAGTGGGACCAGCGCTGTTTGACATGGCTTGTGATTGCTTCTGATTTAATAATTTACTATTATTAATGTTGTTTCCATTTGACTTGATGCTGGCCATAGAATAAAATGGATTGGCATTATTCAAGTGGCTTGCACCACTGACAACGGTGGTACCGGAAACGTTGTTAATATCATATGATGATTTATGTTTGACATTTTGATGATCATTTCCCATCACATTACCTTCGTTAGCCATTATTTCGGTACCTGAAGTTGGTGCTACTGAACTGATATGCGATGGATTAACGTTTTTTGGAGATGCAGTAACTGATCTTCTGCCACCACCACTGGAGGGCGCAGTTCCAACTGATGAAGCTCCACAAGAAGCTGAATGTGGACTTTCCTTATTTTTCTTACGTCCTAAAGTGTTTTTTAAACTTGAAAATAACCCCTGCAATTTTATTGAATATGATTTTGAATAAGAATTTAATCTATAACTTGTTTTGATTTTTTACAAAAATTACTGGGAACATAACCCGTTTCGCCTTTGGAATTCATTACTTGCCACCAGTGCTGAGAGTCATCCAACAAAGTCAGCTTTTCACCTTTAGTTATATTTAATTCATGTAAGTCAGAAGCTTTGTAATCAAATTTTGCTAAGGCAATTCCAACTGGCTGCTTTTGGGCCATCTATACCTTAAAAACAAATTTAAATTGTAATTAAAATTATATATTAGATAAGAAACTCGGTTTATATATTTTTAAAATTTTAATATAAATAACATTTTAATAATATTTAAAAATTTATCATAAATTTAACAATTTAAGATATTATTATTTACAAAGAATTAAATTGGTTTCTTTAAATATTAAAACAATTAACATTTTTATGTTTACAAAACAGACTTTAATAAAGATAAATAGTTGATTTGCACATAAATTATTATGAAACCCAAAAAATTAAAACATGTAAAAATATAGTATTACCTTATATATTTTTTTTAATTCAGATAAAAGATAACATTAAATCTTGAAGTGTTTTATTTTTTTTGATTTTCATAATAATTTGTGCAAATGAATCTATTATTCCCTATTTACATTTATTTTCAAAAATATAATTTTAAACTAGAAAAAAGTGTTTCGTTTTAACAGTTTCTTTAGTATACCATTTTAAAAATTTTCAACCCTAAATATGTAAAAATTCAACAAACTGACAATTGTTGCTATTATACCTTACCAAGTAACTTTCGCTCGTAAATCAATAACTCCTCGCTACACAATGTTGTGTTCATTTTACTGTTGTAGCTGCACAATTGTAAACTAAATTTGAATGAAAACCCCACAATAAAACTTTATCCGCACCCTAATTGAATCAAAACAATCACAGTAAAACTTTACTGATACTCACAAAACAAATCACACAAAAATCCAAATCTTTCAAATATTCAAGTATTTAAAAATCACGAATTTACTGATCAAATGTCAATAAAAATATTTTAAAAATTAATTTCCTTAATATCAAACGATCACAAATCAATAAATATAATAATAAAATGAGTTATGAGACTTAAAAAACAAATAATTAAACAATTTATGAGAAATAAATAATCAAAATTCACAAAAAGAAAAATAGAATAGAATCAATACAATCTCACCAGGAGTTACAAGGAGTCCCTGGGTAGTCCTATGGGTCCTCTTCAAGTCACTTAAGCTTCCTAAACTCGCTGGATCCCCTTGGAAAATCCTCTTGCATCATTTGTATATATTGGTAAAACAAGATCTCACTGAAATATCCTTGTTGATCACTAAATTTACTTTTGAAAAGTAAATGTTTAAAAGAAAAGACTCTTCTCTATATAAACAGAACTTCTTCGGAATAGTTAAATTTTCTTCGTACACAAGATATACAAACAAATCTTTCTTAACCAAAAATTTCTTACTTCTTTACTGAGCATTTCTCTGAATAGCCATTGTAAGATAAATTGAAAATTAGTCGGGGGATGTAGCTCTTCCATGTGACTGGTCTAAATTTGAAGGAAATGAATTATTTAAATTAGGCACTCCATTTGATTTTCATGCAATT